>APFE030074598.1:15656-26845 GCA_000404065.3 Pinus taeda
CCAGACAATCCGTAAAACTGCATATACACCTTAGCAATCATATGAAAGCCAAGGACTTTCCGTACGACAGTCAATCTTCCCGAATGTTGTGTTCGGTGCGTTACGGGCTGTAAGGTGGCAGACACGACTTCCTGTGGATCAAGGATGATAACCTAGTTGAGTCTCCCCATATATACGCGACGGTACGTGGGAGCACAAGTCCGTACTAGACCACAGTTGAGTCACACAAGGAGGAATCACCCAACCTTAATGTGATAACAAAAGTGACTAGGTTTAACAACCCCAGAGCACGTCTCTAGCCTAGACCTATAGAATGTGAGCATTATGTTCCAATGAATTTTTAAGTCCATTCGATTTATTTTAAAGTTGATCTTGAGTTAAGTTTCAGTTTTCAGGTCCTACCCTATGTAATTTCTCAAAATCCCTAAATGCAATCTATATGCCAAAACATGTCATTCCATTCGATGAATGCTAATTACAAGAGAGTTAAAGAGCTTTCATGCAAACGAAATGATCACAAACAACAAAGAGTTTCCCTAATGCAGCTAATGCAAATCAATAAACTTTTCTTTAACATCACTAAATTACTAATCGAAATGAAAAGTCCCAATTTTCATTAACTGATTCAAAGCAAAAGAGATTTTCTTTTCAATAATGGAAAAATGCACTAAAGAACTTTTGAGAAATAATACAAACAAATTCTAACCAATACACACACGTTCAGTTCCTCGAAACACAAATCAAGCATCCAAAGAATCAAAGAGTTCCAAAGACAACAATGAGCCGTGTGATCTGGGCTCAAAGTGAGACGAAGCAGAATTCAAGTGAAGACGAAGCGAATCACTTAAACAATGCAATGAAATGATTCACAACTACCAAACAAGTGTAAGGGAGCAAAAAAGAGAGTCGACTGGACAAAAAAATATCAAAACACCTTAGGAAGGCTCGATTCACAAGGCCACTAGATACCCTAGGGCTAGAAATGAAAAATCGATAGAAAAAAGCAAACACCCGAAGGGTAGCGATCGAAACCATTCAAATCACACTCCAACACACTCAAGTAGTGTAATAAAGGTACTTAGGAAAAAACCAAAGCTCAAAAAGTTTAGAACCAAGTAAACTTCAAAAGTTTACAGGCCTGGCATGACTATCAGGCTACAACTAGCGCCTTTGAGGGATTGACGCAGGTTGTAAGTGTGCAACATGTGCCAACTGGCACGAATCTCACGCTACAAAACTAGCGCCAGTCGAGTTTGCTATGGAAAAATAAAAAACAAAAGAGCCAACGCTAAACCAACAATGCCTAAGTACTCTCAAGAGGCAAAACAACATAGGTATCCAACCCAAAAAACTAAACAAGGGGGAGAAACCAAGGAAACAATCAAGGAACAAGGCTAGTCCCAAGTCATTCAGTTTGCAAACCAAACCAGAGATGGATTGAAGTAGTGTTGATCTACTTCGCTAATGCAAAGCAATAGCGTTTCGAAGGCTATCTGGCAAGACTTCAGGCTCCGTCTAAATTTTACAAATCAAACAACAAGACAAGATAAATAAACAAGGCAAAAGCCAACTCCCTAGCAGAGTCGCCAAATTGTTGTACAAGTAAATCCCCTCTGCCGACAGAGGCGACCCCACTAGCCTAAATGGAGTCTAGCAACAATCAAACAACGCTAACATGCAGGTTCCTAATTGAATGTAAAGGCCAATGATGAGAGCCTACCTCAAATCCAACGCTTAGATTCGTAGAAGAGTCATCGCTTCCATTCTTTCACTTCAGCTAGTCACAATCCTCACGATCCTCGTGAATAGACACCTGCACATGCAAAGAACAAAACAAACACAAGCATAAAATCCAAGAAATGCAACTATGTATCCGTCAGAAAGGATACAACTCAAACATCATAATAAAGACACATGAGTGGAACCATAACGATAGTCGTCTATTATTATTAATAAACAAAAGAGAATACAACCAAGTTATGACGTCAAATCCTCCTTTGGCTGGGTGATCATCAACACATGCCTTGCAAAGCTTGTAGGGGATGGTAACAAGCCTCTCTCTCCTTTATTACTTGGACATGGATCTCCTCCTTAAAGATTTAGCCTCATAGGGATGAACAAGGCCTCTTGCAAGATGAGCTTAGCAATTCTCAGACTTTGGGGCTTAGGTTTGGGAGCTTGAAAAATAGAATTACTAACTAGCTTGTCAAAGGGAAAGGAACAAGCTTATATAGAGGTAGGAGGAGTAGATAAAACCATCCACTTGATTCATGGGATTGTCCTTATCATTAGGAAGCTTCCATGAGAGGTGGAGAACTACTTACCTCCTTGGGAGATACGAAGCCCAACTGAACTAACTCAAACTGGAATCAGTTCATGGATAGGTTAGAAGGAACCTTCGGAAGTTTGGTTGTTAAAAACTTTACCCAACTGGGTTGGCGCTAGTGCGACTCTAAGACAGAGCGCCAGCTGGCGCGCCCTCTTTGGAGGATTCCCCCCATTGGCGTGAGTGATATAGTGTGGAATAGCGCCAACGGAAAAGGGCTATATTTATGGGTATTTTGCAGAAGGTGTCTTTAGGGCATATGAAGTACACACTCAAGGGGATAAAATGCAGGTGTTTTCAGGTTATGTCACTTCTCACAGGTCCCAGAATAGGTCCTCCAATGTACAGGAGAAAGGGTAATAGGGACGGTGACAAAATAATATGTAACAATATGGCATGGATCTTCCTGCACCCCAAATACTTAGTATTCCTTATTTTCTCCTCCAATCCCTAATAGATTCCAGCTGTAAATTGAAGGCAAGAGTTCCAGACCAATTGGCTCACCATGGGCTGATTAAACTGCTGGTGTAAGAGGCTCTCCACACCTTCACAATACCCATAGCCTAGGAGATTTGTAGAAATATGGCAGGGGAAGATGAGGAGGAAATAGAAAAAAGAGGAAAAGACTAAAATAGAGAAAGAAGAACTTGAAACAGAGGAGGAAATCAAAACAGAAGATGGGAAGGAAGAACTTGAAACAGAGAATAAAAGACCAGAGTAGAGAGGAGGAAACCCAGAACAAAAAGGGAAAAGACTAAAACAAAAAAGAAAAAGACTAAAGCAGAGAAGGCAGAAACTAAACAAGATGAGAAGGAAACCAAAACAGAGCTTGAGGAAGCAAAGCTAACAAGGCAGAGAAGACAAAACAAGAGGAAAAACAGGAAGAAGAAAGACAACAGTGGGAGGAGGTGGATAGAAACACAGGATTCCATGATAAAGAGGAGGATATCACATCAGAAGCATGGGATGGCAGGGAATCCATCAGAGCCATCATGGATGAAGAGATAGACTAGTTTCTCAGAGGATGAGTAACCCATTCAATAGGGGGGTGATGATGAGCCCCAGAAATGGGTAATTATATGGGCTCATTTAGCCTCTTAACTCAGCTTAATCCACCATTCTCATTAGTTTATTGCATGTTTTTAATATATTTATGCTAATAGAGTGAATTGGGTTAGTCATTATGCCAAACAGTCTAATGTGTGCTTTATGCAGATTTTTGGTTAATTTTGAGACAAAATCAAAGGTTTAATGAGCATTTGGCAGCCAAATTCGAGGAAGAACAAGGGAGAGGTTTTTTAGGAGGGTGTCCCCTTCACTTATGAACCCTTATCTCGAATTCTCCACCAGAAAGTCAGAGCACAAGTAGCCGCATGAGGCATCCAAGGGGTAGCCGAGCAAGTAAAGAAGGATTGTTGTTTATCTGTAGTTTTGGGAAGTTGAGCCCCTTGATTTTAGGAGAGTTTTTGGAGGCTCGAGTTGTATAAATAGCAGGGCTTAGATATTTTGTTTTTTTAGTTGGATTTTAGCAAGTCATTAGTAGAATTTTCGCACTTTGTGCAGCACTTGTTCAACTCATTTTTGAGTTTCTTTTCTAGAACAGTTCATATAATGTGACTATTATTTTTGATAATGAAGATGAAATATTTCCTGAGCCAGCACTGAGTGCTGAAGCTCTTGGGTTAGGGCCTAACCCAAGCTGCCCAACACCTCTTGCTTTGTACTTATATGTTTTTACTTCAGTTCACAGGTTAATTTTTGTTAGATATATTTATTTTGCCTTGTTAGAATAGGTTGCTTTTGATGGTTTGCATAGTTGCTTTTGTTTCAATTGCTGAAGTAGGTTAATATAGGGATAGATTAAGATTAAAAAAGGCAACCAACAGGACCTGATCCCTTTTCTCCCTTCTTGGGATCATTATTTGAGATCTTGACACCATTGTTGCCACCAAAAACACAATTTTTCTCTTCCATGCAATTTCTAGTGTGATGACTTGATTAAAAGGTTAATGTGATGCTTCAGATTTAGTTGCCTAGATCATTTCCTATTATTTTACAATAGATGTCTCTGCATGCTTTTCTGTTCAAGGGCTACTGTTCAACATTTTCTCTTTGTAGGTCAGAAATTAGGTCAAGCTAGAGAAATTTATGTTTTCATGGTATAGTTAGTCCTTTCTTTGATCAGTTTTCGTAAGTAGATGTGCAGATCTCTTACAGAACACCTCAGCTCACCATAAATCCATAAAGCAGCCAACATTATCTCACTTCTGACAGATTTCCCAAGTCATTCGCAACATTTCACCAATTTGCCCTAATTTTTGCAATTTTCTCCCTAAGATTCCCTCTTGCCATTTGAACAAATCCATCCATCACGTTCCCTCTTGATCTTCCTTAATAAGCTCCAGACACTCAACACCTTAATCTAGCCTTTAGTTACCCTTTTCCATCATTTTTCCACCTTCAAAACTTCCAAAAGTAGCTCTCGCCTCCTCCTGTAGATCCCCTACAGCCTCCCGTAGAATTCCCTGTAAGTGATTTTTCGAAATCTGATTGTAATGGAAGTCTTCAGAAGGGTACTAGAGGCTTCTTATGACCTCTCCACACCATCCTCCACCCCTGTAAAAACCATTTCCATCTTCCTTCGCCACCAAACCTCTGCACAATCACAACCAGATAAATTACAAGCATAATAATTTCACAAAAAAACACTCAAAAGCACAAAAAGATGTTTTCTTCTCATTTCTTTTCTGAAGTAGCTTGAATAAATGTAATTTACCTTTTTCAGGATTCAATGGCACTTATCGCATCAGTTTCTATCTCTTTTTCTGCAAAAGTAGGGTTGGTTGGATAAATTAGGTTTTGCTAGGGTTTGCCTTACATTCCAGTCTTCTTTCTCTTTCTGCAAATAGAATAGCCTCCGTAGAGTTAGCTTTGTTTCATCACAATTAAAAGCTTCTTCTAAGAATTCATAGAAGTTGGATCAAGCTCCTAGTTATCTTGCGCCAACTGACCAAGTGACAGCCTGCAGTAAGAGCTAGTACTTGTGCATACAGCACAATCACTTCCAAGTTTGTTACGAACTATCGGGTTGATAAAAGTAAAGTAGGAAGCCCCAGGAGTTGCAGCATTATTGCTTCAATACTGGTGCTCACCAAGGGGCACATATGCAGGTAGCTTTTATTTTTCCAAGAATATGATTTTTAGGTTGTTGTGAAGCCTGCGCGCCTGAACGCGGGACCGAATCACCTATCGTGCATTGAGACATGAGAGGAACCTACTAGTTTCGAGGAAGGATTACCTGACGCACAACTCTTTGTTGTGCGCGTAGCAGATGGACACTTTGAAGATATAATCCACTTTCTCACGACTGGAACTACGCCAAAAGGGTACTCTGTCCAGTAGAAGAAGGAACTGGTTGTGCACACAACATATTTCTCTGTCATTGCGGGGAACCTATATAAGATGGGAAATGATGAGATATTGTGAACTTATGTACCTGAATTTGAGCGAAGTCATATCCTTGTGGATGCACATGGGGGCACTGTAGGAGGACACTATGCAGGAACAGAAACCACACAAGATTCTTTGTTCAGGATTGTGGTGGCCAACCCTTCATCAGGATTCAAAAGCACATTGTAGGGTCCGTGATGTATGTCAAAGAACAGCTAAACCATCGTGTAGGGACGAGATACATTTGAATCTACAAATGACACTGCAACCCTTTGAAAAGTGGGAAATCAACTTCGTAGGACCTATCAAACCTCAGGGAAAAATGGGTGTGTGATACATTACCATTGCGACAAAATCCCTAACTCGTTGGGCAGAAGCACAACAGGTAAAATATTGCACGGTTGCCATGGCCGTGAAGTTTTTGTTTGAAAATGTATTGACATGATTTGGATGCCCAAAGATCTTGATAAGCGATCGTGGTACACACTTCCTGAACGAAACCATCGGTGCGCTGACCGAAGAGTTTCAGGTGTATCATCAGAAAAACACATCGTATCACCCACAAGCCAATAGAACAATAGAAGCATTTAACACAATATTGGAGACTGCGCTGACCAAAGTATGGAACACACAACGAAGTGAATGGGACCTGCGTGTACCTACAATATTATGGGGTTATAGGACAAAGTGCAAGAGTGGAAGTTGTAATGTCAATGGAGTATATTGTACCTAGCCTATGCATCGCAGTGCTCATAGGTATGATGGATGGCTTCCATCAGCGGGTACAAAAGCAGTGCGAAAAGCCCTGGCACGGTCGAAATATTAATTTGCGCACCTTCAAGGTAAACGACTTGGTGTTGCTATATGAAATTAAATTTGATAAATTCCTTGGAAAGTTCAGAATGCATTGGCTGGGATCGTTTTTTGTTAAGGAAGTCACAGACGGAGGCATGATGTAGCTGGAAAAAATAACTGGAGAACCTTTCCCAGGAAAAGTGAATGGTAGTCAATTGAAGCCATACACGTGTGGCCCGAAAATCTAACTAGCTGACATAAGCATAGTCATCACACTCCTTGAAGCTGAAAGAAGGCGCGAGACTATAAATAGATGCAGGGGAGCAATTCCGACATTGCAGTGTCAGAAAAACGCATACAGGAGATACAGTAGGCAACCGCTTAGTGCGTTGCTGACCTTGCAGCAATCCTATCAGAGTTGGGACGTCTCCACGTGAAGATCTCCGCACCAACAGAGTGACTCGAGGGAGAGTAATGGTGTTTATGTTGGGGGCCTGTTGGGCGTGGAATCCCCCCCAAGGCATGTTTTGGGGCTAAAGTTTTGACTAAGTCCGATGTAAAGACTCTGCGATTTATGGGCGCAGAGCGCGAAGTTATAATTGAGTCATAGGGTTGTCCGCCCTTACTTTTGTAAATGTAATGTCTGCTTAAAACTTCTACCCATTATCCATAGACCATGGGATTGTATAAATAGAGCGAGGCTCTAAGTTGTAGAAGAGAAGAATAACAACATAGAGTGGAGAGAATGAATGATGAAGGAATAGAGGTCTGATTCAAAAGGTAGAGTTTTGTTGTAGGGTAGGGTAGGAGAAGGCTCTGCAACTAAATTCACAGAGGCCTAGTAGTCTGCAGCTAAGTGTGTGGATCCCTGCATTTGAGTGCGCAGGATAAGTTGAGTCTGTAACTGATTGAAGCATTAATAAAGAGAAGTTCTACAATATTTCTGTGTATCTTTTTCCGTTTTATGCATTGAAGTATATTGGGTATAAATTGCAAGTTTACTGTTTATTTTTTGTGCAAACTTATATGAATGTGCTAACTAAGTGAATATAATATAAAGTATCTGCTTACGTGAAGATAACTAATTTCTATAAGAAGGTAAGTAAGACCCGCAATGTGACTTGGGGAAATAACATGGATCGTTGGTCTAGTAGCACGCGAAGAAACCTGCACGAAAGTATTCACAGTTGGAATAAATCAACCCCTTATACATCTCAAGGGTGCGGAAACCTAGTTCCAGCATCCCCCCATACTGCTTCAGGTGAGACCTTAGTCCATGCTCCGTGGACTGTTGCCGAAAGGGCCAATAGTACAGGGATTTGTTTGGCTAACTAACTCCGAACCTGGGTCAGGCCCCAACAAGCCAACACATGATCCTCAAATTAGGGTTTTAGATCCCTTTTCTTCAAAGAGAAGCTCAAGGAATTTTTCCATCAGTGTTTTAGGGAGGATCTGAGCTGCATATCTGGATGAGTACATTTCATGATTTCCATGTTTCATGCACTTTAGTGTATGTCACAGGGAAGTGCAGGAGGTGTGACAAAATACTGTGTAACATGCCCTATAGAGTCCCCAACACCCTTCTTCCCCCAAGTGATGTCAGAAAGTAGCGACACAAGGCTCGACCCATACAATCCAAACCCCTCCACAGGAGCCAGAGACACCAAGAGCTGCCGAACTGAGAAACTCAGTTGCAACTCCTCCTCTTCTTAGATAAAAACAATGAGGCTTGTCACCCCATCTTCCAAGTCCCAATGCCACCAATGAAACAAAACATGGATACGACTCAATTCAACTACACGGAGTGACCGTGGCTCCCAGGCACAGATTAGAGAAATCACCCCCGATTGCACCAAAGATATTAAAGAACATGCAGTGCGTCACAACCAAGGCCGTAAACTTGGGGAGTCACCATGAAAACATAACCAGTCACCCTATCTACCCACACTCATTTCCAAATTCACGTTACTCACTTGCCTCCGCAACCACCTCGCTATATTAATCTCGAACAAGACCTACCAGGATTTGTAGTAAATGTGGTCATGTATAGCCATAAGTGGATTAATTATATGCATGGAGCCACTGATAGTCCTTAGGACTGATCCTCTGCCACTTGGTTTGCTTTCAAATCACCCACAACGGGGACAAGATAATCTTGGTCTATAATTCCTTATAGCATTTGGGTTTATCCTAGGTCAAGGTCAGCAACACCCAGTGCTTCGTTTCAAGGAGAGGAAAAGTCCTGGTCTTGATGTGTTCCCCCGTGTTGGCTAGCCAATCGACAAATCTATTCCAAAGAACATGACTGGTGGAAACGTATTCAAAAATATCCAATGAAAGTCTTATGCGATCCAACTAAGCCTCCAAATGACAACTCTTTGCGATTCTAGAGGGAGGGGATCCATTGATGAGTTTCTTAGCCATCTCGATGATTATTTTCTAATCTCCAACAACATGTATTTTGTGATAGTCCAGAGAGTGAGGCAGGGAAATACCCTTTTCTAAAGCTGTTAATTCTACTACACTATTAGTTGTGGAACTACAAAATCCAGCGTAGATTCCACAAGGATTACCATCTAAAGTTCTTAGAATCACGCCATACCCAGAAGGGATTAGATTCCCTTTTGATGCGTCGTCAAAATTGAGCTGGATGAATCCCTCAGGGGGTGGGTGAAATGTAGATGGAGAAGATATAGGGGAATCTTTTCTAGTAGACGGCAGAGGGATGGCCAGTTGTCGGATCAAATTGAGATTTGTGAGGATTGTTGTCTCTATCTAATCGGATTTCTAGTCATTTGGATCCCACCACTTTGATAGAATTTTTTCTTTGGTGTTTTCTTGCACAATACTCTAGGTGGAGACGCTAGAGGGGGGTTCATTTTGGAATATAACTCTATTATGTTCCTTCCAGATGTTCCAAAGGGAAAAATTTTATGATTATATTTTTAATACTTTGCGTCCTATCCAGGTGGTTTTAGGTCACATCCTTGGATTCCCAATCAACACTCTCTCATCTAAGTACCTGGGCGTCCCTCTATTGGTAAACCCTTTTCGAATCAGCCACTAGAAAGATCTATGTGCAAAACTAATGAAAAAATTGTCCAACTAAACTTTCAAACTTTTTAATTTGGTAGGGCGTGCCACCCTCCTGAAGTCATTCCTGCAAGTTATCCCCATTTATCAACCGCTTGTTCTCCCAACCCGCAAAGGCATGTATCAAGATCTGGTCTTTATATTCAGTAAATTCTTGTGGCAAGGTCCTTGATTAGAAAAAAAATGGCCCCTCATCCCCTGGGAGAAACTATGCCTCCCTAAGGTTCAGGGGGGGCTCTATTTATGATATACTAGTGCTCTAAACGCGACAATGGGGTCTGAGTTATGGTGGCGATGGATTCAAGGAGACTTTGAGAAATGGAAACAAATATGGACCCAGAAGTATGGCCAAAGAAGAACGCAAAGCATGTTTCACAGAGATAATTTCTCTCCTCATGGCTCAACCATTTGGAATATGGCTAATCAGAATAGCTACGTCATCAGAGACCACTTCTTCTGGGAGGTTAAAAATCGTAAAACCACCCTTTTCTAGGAGGAATCATGGCAACGATTTCCATGTTTATCTCAAGACCCCTCCATGCAAACCCTTCTACCCCTTCTTCGCCCTCACTCAGAAGGTCGTGTAGCAGATTATTGGGTTGAGTCCCATGATTTTCATGAATGGTGTACATGGAAATATGTGGTCGATTGGAATCTTGAGATTCCCCAAGCTGATTAGCAGAACTTGATGCAACAACTAAAACAAAGATGTATCCCCTTATCCCTGGATAATGACAAAATTTGATGGGGCTACTCTCATAAATATTCCTTCTCCCTCAAGGAGGCTTACCTTATGAAACATCAGGCTCTCAACATTCCTAAACAGAAATATGGAGCAATTTTTTTTTTTTTTTTTTTTTTTTTGGGGGGGGGGGGGTGATTTGCCTAAGTAGCTCATTTTCTATGGTTTCTAGGACATAAACGGACCCTCACCTGGAATCACATGTTGAAGAACGACTTCTCGAGCCCAAACTTTGCCTCCCCCCCCCCACCAACTCTGCTCCATATTTTCTATTTAGGAATGTTGAGAGCATGATATTTCATAATGTTATAGACATTTTTGGGCACTGCAACCCCAATCATACATGTCCATAAACCAAGGGCTCCTAAGTCCCTAAAAGTATTGCTTCACACCCTAAAGGAACAAGGTCAGCTGATTACATCATCTCCCAGAAGTTCTGCATGGAAAAATGCTCAGAACGTGTCAAAACTGAACCATACAGACTGCCCAGTGTAGAGGGTGCGATGCATCTCACCTGCTCAGTGTAAAAGGTGCGATGCATACTGGAAAGCCCTTTTGTAGGGTGCGATGGGTGAGAGTAGACAAATGGCAGAGACAGTTTGCAAGGTGGATGATCTGGAATCTTGCAGAAACTTCTCCTGTGACACTTGCCTCTCTGAATTCGCCTAGGGATGAGTAAGAGATCATCAATCTCCAAGTGGAATAAAGAACTATCAGAGAGAGGACACTAATCAAAATCCTAGAAGCTGACTCACCCCCCTACAATAATCTATATATGGATCC
>APFE030074598.1:27338-67215 GCA_000404065.3 Pinus taeda
TTGTGTGGTCAATACATATCTGGTCCTGTATTGTTTATGATTGTAGATCTTTGTTCTTCGATAGTATTATGCTGCTTTGATTCCATAGGTGCTCTTTGAAGCTGGGTAGACAAAGAAGGAGCGGTGAAGATCTATCAGAAGGGAGAGGAACCAAGCAAGGAACTAAGCGCAAGACTGAGGTTGGTGTCCTTTGTTCCCCTCTTATCTACTTCTCATAAAGGAAAGCGAAAGTGGTTTTAGTTTGTTTGTTTCTAACATAGCTACCAGTCTTAGTGGGACTAGTAGCTCTGAGTGGACACTAGATTTCCTAATAACACATAAGGTAAACCTCCTTGAGGGACAAGGAACCTTTATGAGAGTAACCCCATCGAATTTTGTCATTATCCAGGGAGAAGGCGATAGCTCTTTGATTTAGTTGTTGCATCAGGTTCTGCCAATCAGCTTAGGGAATCTCAAGATTCCAGTCAACCACAATTTCCATGTACACCATTCATGAAAATCCTGTGACCCAACCCAATAATCTACTACACGACCTTCTAAGTGAAGGCGAAGAAGGGGTAGAAGGGTCTTCATGGAGGGTTCCTGAGATAAACATGGAAACTGTTGCCATGATTCCTCCCAGAAAAGGGTAGTTTACCATTGTTAACCTCCTAGAAGAAGTGGTCTTTGATGAGGTATCTATTTTGATTAACCATATTCCAAATGGTTGAGCCATGAGGAGAGAAATTATCTATGATAAACATGCTTTGCATTCCTCTTTGGCCATAATTCCGGGTCCATATTTGTTTCCAATTCTCAAAGTCTCCTTGAAGCCATCGCCACCATAATTTAGCCCCCATTGTCGCGTTTAGAGCACTAGTATATTGTAAACTGAGGCCCCCTTGATCCTTAGGGAGGCATTGTTTCTCCCAGGGGATGAGGGGCCATTTTTGTTCTAATCAAGGACCTTGCCACAAGAATTTACTCAATATAGAGACCATATTTCAATAGATGCCTTTGCGGGCTGGGAGAACAGAGAGTTGATAAATGGGGATAGCTTGCAGGACTAACTTCAGAAGGGTGGTGTGCCCTACCAAATTCAAAATTCTGAAAGTTTAGTTGGACAATTGTTTCATTAGTTTTGCACATATATCTTTCCACTGGGTGATTCGCAAAATATTTACCAATAGAGGGACGCCTAGGTACTTAGACGGGAGAGTGTTGATTGGGAATCCAAGGATGTGACCTAAAACCACCTGGATAGGACACAGAGTATTAAAAAAATAATCATAATATTTTTCCTTATTTAATAACATACATGAAGCAGCATGGAATTCATCAAGGATGTCATCATAGGCCAAGGATTCATGGACCGTTGCTTCCCCATATAGCAAATTGTTACCCACAAATTGTTGGTGGGTCATTGAGATGTTAATTCCCAGGAGTTCCATTCCTTTTAATCAATTCTAGCGTTTGGTTGCTATAATAGCACTGAGGGTGAAAGAAGATCGCCTTGCCTGTGTCCATGGGAGGAGCGGAAGGTGGAGGATGGGGACACATTAACCAAAATGGAGAAAAACAGAGTAGAAATCATGGAGTAGATACAACACAACCAATCTTCAGCAAATTCGAATGCTCACATCACCATTATGAGGTATGACTAGCTGAGTTGATCATAGGCCTTTGACCAGTTTAAGTAGAGTTCCTCGTTTTTTTGGCCTGTGAGAGAATGGATGACTTCATGAGTAGAGATGTTGTCATCCAAGATTTTCCTTACCTCGGCAAACCCTGATTGCTCAGGACTGATTATGTAATGGAGGATGGGCTTCAGACGTTTGACCAAGATCGTGGCTAGAATTTTATAAATCACATTGCAAAGATTTGTCAATCGAAACTTATCTAGAGAATATGCCTCTTTAGTTTTAGGGATTAAGGTAAAAAAGGTGGCATTGATACCCAACCAGATTTGATGTCTTTGGCAAGATTCCTCCACAAGATTTACTATTTTCAAGCCCATAAAGGACCAACAAGTCTAGAAGAAGTTTGTGGTGTATCCATGTAGACTAGGGGCTTTGTTGGAAGGAAGTCCTTTCACTACCATTTCCATTTCTTCGAAAGATACTCGTCTCATGAGGACTTCATTTTGATCCTTTGTCACTGTTCGGGGAATGCGTTGCGTTATGCGCTTTATATCTTCATCCTTTTTTATGGCTGCTTCAGATAAGAGAGAATAAAAGTAGGAAGTGAGGAATCTCTCCATATCTTTGTGATATTGTAGGCTCACTCCCTCTGCGGAGGAGATAGCGGAGATTTTATTGTATTGGCAGTGGTTGATCATATACCAGTGAAATAATTTTGAGTTTCGTTCTCCCTCTTGTAGCCACTGAATGTGATATTTATGTCACCATAAGGTCTCTTCTTGGAGTCACCTTTCCTCGAGCTAACCTAGAAGGTGTCCTTCCTTCATTGCTAAGTCCTCAGATCACCTGTCACATGCAATTCGCATATGGATCTTCTCCATTCCTTCTCAAGTTTTCGCTTTTGAGATAAAATATCCCAAAATTCCTCATGATTCCAAACCTTCATTTTCTACTTCAGAGCTTGGATTTTTTTCTAGAAGGTTTGTATGCACGTGCTTGGAGGAGTCTTGATGGTGCTCCACCAATCATCCACCATCTCAATGAACCCCATATGCCTGAGCCAAAAGTTCGAAAGCATAATGACATGTTTTTTGAAGGAGAGAAGGTCAACATCTTTGGCAAGATCAGTCAATGATCTGTTCCAAGTGTCGGAAAAAGAGATTCCTCGATGAGGGGATCTCTAATATTAGCTCTTCTGACAAAGGAACTGATCGAGGTGGCATGCAACTTGGTGAGGACCTCCTCTTCGATTATTCCACGTATGAAGGCCGACCTTTATTCACACATGTATTAAGTGGAGATCTTTGATCAATTCATTAAATGCATCGACGCTAGAGTCTAGCCAATGAACGCTCCCCTTTTCACATCCAAATTCTGAATAAGGTAAAATCCCCTCCCAAGATCCAGAGTGGGGAAGGAATGAGTGGGCATAAAGAATATAGATTTCAGATGAATCTCTCATTATATTCAAGGGTAGATGGACCATAAACTGTTGTTACATTGATCCAGGCATCAGACCCAATAAGCCGACAAGATCCAGTGAGCAAGAAGCGAGTTCCAATCCAATTTTTGAAGATTACTTGTTGGGTGTTACATAGCACAACAATTCCCCCCACCATCCCAACTGCATCGATCATCGTGACTTCACTAGTTTTCCAACTATATTTTCTTGCTTCTAAGAGCTTATCTGTGGTCATTTTGGTTTCCTGAAAAATTACAATATTTGGTTTTACTTAATTGATTTTCCTTTCAAAGATCAGAGCTTACCTTTACTATTGTAGCCCCAAATATTCCAGAAGACAATCTTCATTGAGAAGGTTGGATAGATCTGGGGAAATAATCTGTCATTTTCCCCATTTTTCCTTAATTGAGTAATAGCTCCCCTACTTCTCGAAACACCTCCTTTGTCATTTTCTAACCCTTCTTATCTTTCTCTGAAATACTAGCTTCAGAAAGGGTTAGGGCCAATCAGTTCCCTTCTCTACCAAATCTAGAGGATTTGGGATCACCCTCTAGCTTCACTGATCTGGCGCACCATTGATTAAAGATATTAACAAAGGTTTTCAATTGGTTAATTGGAATGCCTTTTATATCCCCCTTGAGCCAGATGCAGAAGATGTCTAGCGTTGTTCTTTCTTCTAGGCTTAGCCTGCTTTTTTTCTCCTCTGTTTCCAAGACTTTACTAATTTGATTGATAACTTCCTTCAATCTCTGATCATCTTCCTTTATTTCTAGGGCTTTTCTCTTTGGTGCGGCCTTGTCTAGTTGGATGATGGCTTGACAATCAACCTCCATCGCTTGTAAGGGACATTGAGAACTTGTTATGTTCTGGATGGGCAGATCTACTGTCGGCTCAAGAGTATCAAGGGTTGTGAATGGGTCTGCATCCCCTTGCACGGGGGTTCACACATCTTTCTGAATGGATGCTAAATTTTGTGCTGATAGAGCTGCTGGATGCGAATGAAAAGAAGGAGGGTCCAAGCATCCAAGAACAGTAGGAGGGTCCAATGTATCCCTTCTAATGACTGGCCCCTCGCTTGAGTGGGGGTGGGCGGGTCTAATGAGGGATGCATCGTGGAAGGATGTTGGACACCCCACCCCCCACCCTCCCCACACTCAAGTGAGGGGCCACTCATTGGAAGGGATACAAATTTCAAGTTGTGTGGCTATCAACGATCACCCACGTGGAGGGGATGGCGATGCTAGCGCCCATCGAGCTAGATGCCCTGTTATTCAGTTGTGATTAAGGTCTAATGAAACCTTTGATTCAATGCGCTCTTCGACCTATTCATCTAAGATCCAATGATAAATAAAATCATTAATAAATAAAATTAATTATATTACTATAATAATATTATTAAAATAATAAAAAAAGTCTTCTAACTATACATTCCTTTTGATTTAATAATATTATTAGTAATAATAAAATTAATGTTTGATTTCAGACTTTTGTGATCCATATTGATATTGATAATGTCTTTCGGATCAATCACATCATAAGTTGTTGGTTGATGTTGCAAACCATCTAATGTGGTTCATCCTCAGGAGAAAGGTGAAAAAATCAATCCATTAGAATGTTTAAATAACAGAAATGCATCTAGTTCCAGAGTTAGCCATTAGGAAAAACTAGAACCATAGATGCATCCCTACAACGTTTTAGAAAAGCAAGATTTGATTTTTTTCTTTGAAACCTGTAAACGAACTCGTTCAAATTGATGAACTTTATCAGTCAATTCCCTTCTGTGTAGAGTTATAATGCTTGATTTTAGAGTTTTGTGATCCATACTGATATTGATAATATCTTTTAGATTAATCACAATTTCAATTTTATTTATTATTTCTTTTTTTAATTAATAAAAAAATTTATAAAATAAAATTAATTTCATACTTCTCCTTTGATTAATAATATCATTAGTAATAATAAATTAATTTTAATTTATAATTTCTTTTTATTAATAATATTATTATAATAATACAATTAATTCATTTTTTTTTTATATATTTTAAATTTATCTATAATTTATTTATTTATAATGTGGAACAATTAAATTTGAACTTTTTACTATTAAACTTAGGATTTCTTATTAAACAATATATTATTAAAATAATTTATTTATTCTTATTATATTTTATATTATAAATATAATTTTTATATAATAGTATTCTTAATCAAAATTAGTTGTTATAATTTTTATATTATAAATATATTTTTTATAATAATAATCCTTGATCAAATTAGTTGTTATATTTTGTTAGTTAACATTTCTCTACATCTATTTAATTTAATGCCAATCAGTTCCTCAAAACTAAACCACACTAAATAATTAATAACACGTAGACAATATTTTCTCTTATATATTTTCTAAATAAAAATAATATTCAACCTTCATACCTTACATTCATACAATACCTCATATAAATAAATTAAGGAAGGACTTCAGCATATAGACCCTACAAACTAAACAAAAAAGACTTCAACGTGTCATATATAGCAATCAAGAAAACATGAAAAGCGTATCAACTTATAAAATCTTATAGTCATCAATGTTCATGGCCAATTCATTAAGCCAAAGTTTTGTGGAAGCATTGAATTTTATGAATGTCAATTAGTGGTGATTATTGATGGGAGTTGCAGAGAATTAAACTTTTCACAAATATGTTTAATTAAACAAATAATTTATATTCTGCAATTTTTTTTTAATAATTAGAAATTATTAATAATGGTTTTTTATATATTAAATATATAGTTTTATCTTTTTTTGTTTATTAGGTAATGTGAGTTTAGAGGTGATTGGCACACTTTATTTTGGTTTGAGTAACTACGTCCAAGGGTATCTAAGCTGTCAAAATCACATGAGGATTGCACTTAGCCTATGCCACACTAGCCCTTAGCATGGTTAGATTTTTGCCCACAGAGTTTCAAATCGGTGACCTTTACACCACATAGTGCCTTAATAGAACACCCTATCACTGTATGATCTATGCCTCGTGGGCCAAACATAAAGTTTTGTTATTAACATATATAGATTGAAATTATCACATTGTTTGACAAATTTAATAAAATTATCTAACATTTTTAATGATTTAAAACAAAAGTTTTACATTCAATAAATGGATATTGTTACTCATTTATAAATATCTACTAGTGTAACCCTATAAATTAAATGGCTAATAAATATCAATAGGTATTAATCCATAACAAAAATCAAAACACATACTTCATCATATATCTCAAGTGGTTAAAATTAAAAAAAAAAATCATAATAATTAAGTAAATTATATATATATATATATAATAATATAATTTTATTTTTCTCCAGTGAAAAGGATTCATTATATTATCATGAAAAATCAATTTACATTACGATGGCCTCCAACTCTCCCCGCTTCAGTTACATTGGATTTGTTAGTGAGGAGAGCCAGGTAAAAACATAAGAGGTATGTCGAGTCATTACATGTATCCCATGAGCAAAATGGCCATATGCGCAAAAAAACATGCAAAACTACAAAAAAACCAGTGAATTTCATGTTAAGAAGAGGGTTGTCAAGCTTGATTACCCAGATTAGCTAGAAACCCACGATCTTCATGCATATGGTAATCCATGTGGGCCAAACATGCTTCAATTTGGTCTATTTGTTCATTACTGCAACGTTGGCTGCATCTCATTGAAGCCATCTTCTTTAGGATTTCATTCTGACTGAACTGCACATCGTTAATGTAGGCCATAAGCTTGTTCCTGTCCTCATACCTATGCTCTCAAAGTATGTCCAGGTTGGCCTGGATGCCTTACAATTGATCTGCAAATGTGCCTAGAGAGGGTGGTTGGTCCACATGGCCTGAAGAATAGGCTTAGGTGTGGGAAACCTCACCTCCCACCTCCTCCTCGATGGGGTCCTCCAACTTGTCAACCCATGCACTTGGCTGTCATTGTCATCTTCCATCGCAGTAGGGGTGCCTGTGTTGGCGAATCATTGTTGTGACCCATACCAAATGACTTCCCTGTCAATACCATGCCCCACAATTTACACCTTGCCTAGAGATCACCTCAAGTTGTAGCCAATAGAACCACCCACACCTCGACCCTAACACCACACAAGAGTCGCGACTACTAATAGCCCCAACAATACCTTTGTTGACACCAAGAGCTAACTTACAATGGCCAACCAGATTGGCGGGCGAAGAACTCTCGTACAAAGGCAACGAATAGAAGGTGAAATGACCAAATCCTTGGCATCAACAATAAGCAGGTTCTTTGGCAAGAAGACAGAATCTCCACACCACTCTGAGAGGGTCCTTGCTTATGGAGTCCCGAGTGGAGACAAGAAACCAATAAGATGAGAGCTAGCCATAAGCATAAAAACACCGATTGCTTGACCAACCAACAATAAGGACAATTTCCACATGAGGATATAACCACCCTACCGAGAGAGAGAAAGCTCTAGCTATCCAAGTGTTTTCCAAACAGAGGCACAAACCACCTAACACCTACAGAAAAACTGAAATACCAGAGGAAGGACCACCCCAGCCATGGTCCCAAAGGCCCGAGAAAGGGACCCCTGATCTTCACCTCTTGGGCCGAATTCAAAGAAAAGAACCTCTGCAGACTACTCAAGGCCGACACTTTCTTAGCGAGCCCCAATTCTACTAGAATAAATATCCAAAAGAGGTAATTTACCTGTAGATTCCTTACATTGTGGGTGAAAACCTAGAGCATACAAGGGCTTGGATCCCAGATAACACAACTTTCTTAGTACTCTTACCCCGTAATTCACAGCATCTACACCTTCTGAGCGTTGGTCTGCAGGGCACCCTAAAGCAGCATCCTGCAAAACTCACACTAGCAAAACCTCCAGCCAAACTCCCAAGCATTTTATAGACGCTAATGATACTCAAATTCATTAGAACCCAACACCAAATAGATTGCCCTGTCTTGAGAATGTTTGGATACTGTACCCGATGATCCATATTATCACCATGTCTCATCCACTTGACGCCATGTGGAATGAACATTAACACTCGTTGATCCGTTTGTCACCCCCATCGAGGGAAAATAATAATAATTATTATTATTAATGTTAAAAAGAATTAATATATTAAGTTAAACATAATACATTTAAAAAAACATATACAACAAGATTCTTAACTATAGAGGTTCACCCCCACTTTATCATGAAGCTTCTTATTTGTTACAATACCATGGGCCAATATTATGGCTCATCAATACCCCATGCTTAAAAAACGATTATTCATTTCATGGCACTTGTTCATATGATATTTTTTTTAATTAATGAATTTAATTAAAAAAGAGGAAAAACATAATTAGTTTGGAAATAAATATAAGTATTTAATTTGCTACTAAAAATATTCTATGAAAGTTAAATTCCTACCATTCACCTATAATTATTGATTATTAAATTACAATTATGAAACTCTATTAAAAATAAGTCTATAGATTCATCTTTGATGATTTTTGAATCTTCAACATAATTCACTAAAAATTGATAATAATATATATATTGTTAAATTACATAGTTAATATTTTTTAACAAACTCTATAATAAAACAGATAACTATTAATTTTTACATAAATAATTGAAAAAACTTATTCCACCCATACCAACATATTTACTTATTTAAAATTAAACATACTTACTTATTTCAAAATTATTATTATATTTTATAGAGATAATTAAAAAAACTGTTCAACCAATACCAAACATGCTTACTGATTTCAAAATACCTATTAATTAAAAAAAATATTCTCCATTTACATATTTTGAATTACCATTGTTATAAATTTTATGACAACAATTAGTAATAAATAATTACTGACCTATATAAATAATTAAGAAGTTTGTCAACCAGACACGCTTTCAGAAACTTAAATACCTCTTTGGTTCCAGGGAAATTTGGTCTATTAATTATATATACATTCTAAAATTATAATATTCAAATTTCTTGAAAAAGAAGTTCTAAATAATACTTTATATTTGATATTATATTTATCATAATGGTTTAGATGTCAAAATCTTTATCTTATAATAATTCAAAAGTAAAACAACATATATTGTATTTCTGACGTTTATCAGAAATTGGCTTATAATATTGTTGTAATAGTTCAAAAGTGATCGAATATTGTGCCTGTAATATTTCTTAGGAATTGACTTAAATTATTATTACTCACTTTTTGCAAACCTACCTGGCAGAGAGTAAGCTACATACAGACTTACTGACAAAGAAAGCTTGAAGTGGTTTCATGAGGTTTGAGCATAAAATGAGGATGCTGCGATATTCCCGGAAAGCAATTTGCACGGAAAGATGCAGATTGACATTGACAACCATAATTTCTTCTCACCCCGCAATTCACCGAGTCTCCATTCCATTGATTCTATGGATATTGCCCGGCTCCTTCTCTTTTCCCGCCTAAGGACATCGACATGACAACCACAATTTCCCCTCACTGCATTACTCATTTCAGTGTTCGTTCCATTGATTTTCGTGGAAATTACCTGGCTCGTTCTATTGATTTTCGTGGAAATTACCCGGCTCGTTCTATTTTCCTTTATAAAAAAGGAAGCTCTGGCTCTCAGCTCCAGATGCATTCTGAAGCAAACCGAATGGTAGCAGATTCGTCTACCCTGCTGCAAGAATAAGGAAATTTTGCCTCTCAACTCCAACAGAATTGTGAAGTAAATCAAAGGAAGCAGCAACAGGAGACCATGGAATCAGAATCGTCAACCCCGTTGTAAGGATGAGCTTGGAAAACCATTTTCTTTTCCATTGTTCTCTTTATATTTTGGTATATGCTTGTGTGTGTCAAATTTGAAATTATTTTGTGTCTATTTTGAATCGATTGCCAGGCTAAGAATTCAGCCTTGGTAGGATTTATATGTAGAAAGTGAAAGATTGCATTTTTGTAGGAACTCTACTCTCGGTCTTTTCTAAAATTTGAAATTTTGTAGTGGATAAAATAGAGCTTTTCTTGAAGGTTGGATCGGACTCTGGGGTAAATTTTTCTTTATCTCTGGTGTTGATTTCAATGGGTTTGATTCAAGCTACCTCCTAGTTCAGTCATAACATTGACTTACTCAAAAAAATATCTTTGATAAGCATTTAAAAGGTTTGTAGGGTTAATATCCTTTTGGATTGAGTAGCCTAAACATGGATTATAGAGGATATCCTGTAAGAACCCTAGACACTACATATCTCCACAATGGTATGATATTGTCCACTTTGGGCCTAAGCCCCCATGGATTTGCTTTTGAGTTTACTCCAAAAGGCCTCATACCAATGGAGATATTTGTCCATCCTTATATACCCATGATCCTCACCACTCCTAGTCAATGTGGGACTTTGGTCATATACGAAAGAATCCTCCCCTCGAACAAAGGACCATCGAGCCTCCCCTCAAATGATTATCCATCTGTCCACTCTCTACCAACCAGGGTTCTCCGCTCCAATGCGTTGGAAGCACACGCCTTACATGGAACACCACCTGCCTCGAGAGCTTGCTCTATCCCAGGTCAACTCCTCTTCACCGTGTTGGGACCAGGACACATCCATGAAGAATCCGTAGCACACCGCCTGTCTAACAGAGCTCATCCATGGATCTCATCGTGATATTATCGTGGCCCACCACCTTCGTGCATTCCGAGGATTCATCCACTTGGCTAACTTCGAACTTGGCTCTGATACCACTTGTAAGAAGAATCCGGAGCATACCGCTTGTTTAACCGAGCTCATCCACGGATCTCATCGTGATATTACTGGCGCCCACCACCTTCGTTCAGCATTCCGAGGATTCATCCACTTGGCTAACTTCGAACTTGGCTTTGATACCACTTGTAAGAACTCTGGACACCACATATCTCCACAATGGTATGATATTGTCCACTTTGGACTGGGCCTAAGCCCTCATGGATTTGCTTTTGGCTTTACCCCAAAAGGCCTCATACCAATGGAGATATTTGTCCATCCTTATATACCCATGATCCTCCCCATTTCTAGTCAATGTGGAACTTTGGTAGTATACCCAACATATCCAAGATTAATGCATTGGAATTTTCAGCGCAGTAAGCTTTGTAGTTTTGTTGTTTGTTTCTGAAGCGATAAAATGATGACATTATCTTTGTAATTTTGAGTGGTGCTTTGGTAAGTAATGGTATGGTCTGTAATCAGTAATGTGAGTTTGATTCAGACCATAAATGGCAGATAATCTAGTCTCTGAGCTGCTTCTTTAGTATGCTGCTAATTTACACAGATGTTGTGCAGGTTCACTGCTGATCATGAGATTGCAACTTTTCTTGTTTCATGCGGTATACTGCCCAAGGCTTGGGAAGAGTCACGTCTTGCAAACTACTCACAGAGTTATACTTTGAATGAGTTTGAAGGCGTTGCATATGTTGCTTTTCCTTCCTGTCATAAGATAGAAGGTTTCATCATCCAAGAGAGCAAATATGGAGAGTGTAATATGCCAACGGACAAGTTCTTTTCCGGTTGCCTCAAGGGTAATGATGATCAACCGGCTCTCGTCCATCAGGGAGCTCTTAAGTTGTTTCTGTATATCATGGAGAATACAGATTTCCAAGCAAAGGTAAACTAATTTATCTTTTAGGATTAAGTGATATAGATTGATGAAAAGAAAAGAATGGTTTCTTCATTTCAGTGAGCCTATTCCTATTCATTAAGAACATGTGTTTTATCCTGAGAGGTCACAGGTTCTAGTCCAGAGGTGTACAACACCTGCCTAAATTTTAGCAGTCACAGCCAAGTCAAATGGCCCTGTGAAGGAGGGTCCCTTGTCCAACAAAAAAGGGATCTTATCCAGTCCTTGTGTGGCAGTTGGTCCCTTGTCCCACAAACAGAGGGTCTTATCCAACAATTTGATGTCATTTCTTTCCCTAGCAACACCCCTAGGTGGGCCCACCTGACTGTTGGGGGCTGACCCTGATGAATTCAAAGAGAATTGAACCTGCTTCTCATGTCAGATCATCAATAACTTGGTGGGGGCTTCAACCAACTAGGCTATCCATAATTGCTATTCAATTTGGTATATTACTTGGCAATGACCTTAAAAATAGATTATCTTTTATCTTTTTATTACATATTACAAAAAAGTTCTGAAAAAAAAGAAATTACACAAAAGTTTTGAAAAAAAAGAAAGTAACAATGTGTTAATTGATTTCATGATCAAACAGATACAGATGTATACAGACTCAAAACAAAGGAAACTCAAACCTGTTATATTTGTGGGTCATTCCTTAGGAGGGGCAGTTGCAACTTTGGCCACGCTATGGTTCCTAGAAAAGAGGCTGAGGCAAAGCTCTCCTTTTTGTGTAACATTTGGATGTCCTTTTGTGGGGGATGCAGCACTTCATGAAGCAGTTGCCCGTGAAAATTGGTCAGGCAACTTTTGTCACGTGGTTTCTCAGTATGATGTTGTTCCAAGGATGCTCCTTGCACCAGTTGAGTCAATTTTAGAACCCTTGATTGCTATTCTCCCTTATTGGGAGAGCATAATGGTTAATGACAGTAAACATGTACCTGATTCGTTTATGCAAGATGCGGGTAGAACTCTTCTTCGCAATGTCTTGCAGTATACTGATACAATGGCAAACTATGGGGTTGACTATCGAAGTGAGTTAGATGGGCTTATCAAGAGAAGCCCATATAGACCTTTTGGCACTTACATGTTTTGTTCCGGCGAGGGTGCGGCATGTATTGACAATTCAAAGACCGTTCTGAAGATGCTCCATTTGACAATGCAGAGCCATGAAAAACCTTGTGATACTACTGTACAGGACTGTTTTTCAGAGCATATAGGGTATGGTTCTGTTTTAGAACGTGTCATAGAAAAGACCGTAAGTAGAAGAAGAAGCCCAAAACTGGATTTGGAATCCTCTTACAAGATGGGAATATCATTGCAGCTAGAAGCTATTGGTGTTGGAGTTCAGGTAATTCTCAGTTTTGAAAGATTAAAATATAAAAATATGTATGATACTTTTGTCATGTAGTTAAGAAGTAGTGGATTTTTTTATAATTAATTGATACTTGAAATGTGTTCTTGAATTGGTGATGTCAATTTTGTGCAGAATGATCATGCAAAGATTGCCCTGCAAACAGCAGGAAGTATGGAAAACCAGCATAACACAAACGTTGCTAAGCTAGCAGGTGAACTAAGTGTTAAACAATGTAGCATGGCAGAGCTTGAATGGTATAAAGAGGTTTGTGAGAAACTTGGCATCACATATTATGATTCCTTCAAGGAACGTAATGACAAGAAGGATATCGATGCTAATATTCGTAGGGTTAAGTCAGCTGAGTTTTGGGACGGGATTATTGAAATGTGGGAGAAACATGAGTTGCCATGTGATTTCCAATCCCAAAACAAGTGGATAAACGCTGGCACTGCGTATAGAAGACTTGTGGAGCCTCTGGATATTGCAGAATATTATCGCATGTCTAATGGTAAAGGCAATTATCTTCTAGATGGAAGACCCAATCGCTATAAAGTTCTTCAGAAATGGATGGAAGATAAAGAAAAAACACGCAGTTCAAGAGGTAAGAAGTCTCGCACAAAGCTGGCATCCTTGACTCAGGACTCATGCTTTTGGGCATATCTGGAAGAGGCTTTGAAAGACTTGGAAAATCTCAAACAACTGCAGCACCAAAAGCCCGAAAGTCTTGAAAAGTTCGAAGGTTATGTGACAAAAATGATCAAGGATTGTGACATTTCTGCAGATGTTTTCCTGGAAGGAAGCAGCTTCATGGAATGGTGGAAAGAATGGAAAGAGTACAGGCAAAATCAATTTCCTGGATGGACCTCTCTTTTGAACGACATAATGGAAAATGAAAGTTGGAAGCGCTGAATTTGCTGACTGTTGGGATGGAATTAGGGTTTTGTCTTTAGATTCAGTTTCCTTTCATTTGTTTAAAATTAGTGTTATAGCTGTGATTTAATGTTTTGTTAAGGGAGAAATATATTTTGCTTAAGTTTTCAAGGGTGGGAGCGATTGAGGCAGGCATGAACTCTGGCATATAGATGATTCATTTTTCAGTCCATGTTATCAGTGATTAATAGACGTGCCAACATGGGATGCTGCCTGGGAACAAACTTTGTTTCCTGGATGTGGCTCGGAAGACTATGACTCAAATATTCTTGTATCAATGGGAAAATCTGGTGTCCTCTATTGGCAAGTACTGCCTCATTGTTGGTTTGCTTGCAGTAAATTAGAAATCTATAGATGGTGATTATGATGTCGAAAAAGAGTCCTTTAATTTTAAAGCTTAAATGTAATAATTACGCCTTGAGGCGTTCCCTATGGGAAGAACTCCCCTAGCGGTTACGCTAACGCAATCTGCACCATATCTGCAATTGTTAGACGATTAAAACAGTTCACACCGTTGATTGAACTTTCGACTAACTCCTTCATTTACGCCTCTTAACCGTACATTCAACCGTTGAATGTTTAGTTGTAACCACCTGCCTCTTTATCCGCGTACTAGTCCAGTGAAAACTCGGTACCTGCTACAACCCCTACTCGGCATCCTCCAACGAAAACTCTGTCGATGCCTTTAAGCCCAATCGAGAGGATGTTTGTTGCAACCGATGGACTGACCTGCGCCTCCGTCCAGCACGAGCCAGGGATTTAGCGGGAGAAAGAAGCCTCCATCTAGCAAAAGCCAGTGATTTACTTGAGAAAGATGTAATGAAATTATCGCCTGGTTTTAGAGTCAAGGTAGTGGGATACTTTCTTCTGTATTTCTTTATTGAAATCCATTAAGAAGTTTGTTTGCGTCTTTTAATTAATTTGAATTGGTCGAGAACTTTGTAATTTGTCGGATGACGCAGTTCTGTATTCAGATTGCATTCAATTCCCTGATCGGAGCAGTTTCGGCCGCTGACCCTACTTTCATTCCTGGTTTGTGTTTTGCGTTCGTCCGGCTTTAACACGTTCAACCATCGGCCGCTGACCCCACTTTCATCCCTGGTTTGCGTACACGTTCAGCGATCGTCTGCGGAAACCATTGAAGTCTCTCAACCGATATTGACTGATAAGTCTCTTAACCGATATTGACTGATAACTAGTATTTGTACCTAATGGAAATGTCGTAAGGAAATGTCGTAAAGGAAGGAAATGCCGTAAGGGATGGATAAATTGTAAATACAAGGCACTTACCCTTCTCTTGTCATCAATTTTTTTGCTATTTATTGTTAGTGTGTGATAGGCATATTATACAGTTATGCTAATTCCGTTATTTTGCTTAGTATAATCTATCTTTACCACCATATTTACCTGGTAATTTCCCAATGTACAGGTTAAGGCATTGCTGATTCTACCATTTCTATTCTTTTATCATTTTAATACCACAGATCTATCTAACACCAAGCCAAAAAGAAATTAAATTCTATTATGATTTGATTTTGTCCATATATACTAAAATGATACAACATTTTAGCCAACTCTGGTTCAATCTATCGGTTGAAGATTCACTGAAAAGTCCCCATTACATATTTTTTATTACTAGATTCGAACCAGCAAATGGCTTCCCACTAACTGATAGAAGACACCAACATGCATCAGAAAGTTAATGCTACCTAGTTTTTACAGGTGCATAAGAGGATTAAACCTGAACTATTTCAATTCAACTCCTTACAATTATTGGTTGCTGGCAGAATACTATTAACTTGATCGTTCTGTCTGAAAACTGAAAGGCGAACCAGTGGCTCCTCGCTGTCCATGTAAATTTACGTATCAGAGACGACGATGACAGCAGCTGTACAACTTTCATTTCATTCAACATTGTGAGCCTCTGTTTCTTCAAAGATTCTTCATTGCTATCAGCTTCTTTTGTCTTGTTTTTCTTCCAAAACTACAGCTATACGTTGCAAAATCCAACCCTCTACTATAATTTTGTCCTTCACTTGTTTGGCTTTCCAGCACCCTCTAGCACGCATCTGTCTTCCGTCATCGTAACAAGATGATAACGTATCAGACACGAGGATGACAATGCCTGTACAACTTTCATTTCATTCAGTGGTGTGCACTGTGCACCTCTATTTCTTCACAGATTCTTACACGGCAGGATTCGTTCTGGTTCCCCTTCGAGGCCGAAGAGGAGGGTTTTTGTACAGCGCCTGTTCAGGTTTTGAAGGGCAGAGGCATCATCGAGGCTGAGAAATTAATGATGGAAGAAAACAAAGGAAATAATAACGGTCGGCACAAGAAATCAGTTTTGAGAGGTGAAAAAAAGAAAATCAAGAAAGCCGAGATGTAGTCGAGGAAAAGAAAATCAAGAAAGCCCAGGACGACTCTGTCGTGCACGATAAGCCACGTTCTCAGCCTTTGCCCCATAAAGAATGGCCGAGAGAGGAGGAGCGGCAGAAGCCGAGGAGATCTTCAGGATTAGGCCCGGCATCGACCTGAAATCCTCTCCTGCGGCCAAGTTCCTCGTGCAAGCTATGCCATGGGACTTCCAGCTTTCCTCTGTGACTCTACATTATAAATTTTAACACTATACATTAAAATTTCTCAGAGATTCACAAATTAACCATCCAGCGAACATCATAAACATGATTCTTTCGCACTACGAGTTTCTAGTACACATATTCACTGGTAAAGATTAAATTCATAGTAAATGAAACATTGCTAGACATGTAATTTTTAATTTCTGTTGGACTTGAAAAAGATATGAAACGGTGAAAATAAACCACCATTTCTAATGGACGAATATTTTTATGCAAAAGAAAGAAGAGTTCACACAGAAAATAGCTAAGAAGTGATGGAATGTTCAATGAAGGAAAACCTGAAGACTTGTTGGGCTTGGAAACTCAAATGGTGTATTTTATGGCAAATGTGTCTTGTAATTAAGCTTTATCCTCGAACAATTATTGCAAATCTATCTTGTAATTAAGGTTTATCCTCAAACAATTATTGCAAATCTATATTGCAAATCTATTTTGTGATTACTATTGCTCCACATCCAGCCCATACAACATTAATATTATGAGGGTGATTAATGTTATGAGGGTGAAGTTTAGTAGTTTAGTTTTTTAAAAATTAAAGAGATTTGCATATATAATATTATTAGGGTGAAGTTTACTTTAATGGTTTAGTTTTTTAAAAATTAAAGAGATTTTTATATATATTAGTTTTTATTAATGTATAAATGTATTTATATTGTTATTTTAATAAAATATAACTAAAATTTTTATAAAAATTATATTAAAAAAATAAAATAAAAAATAAGAATATATAATTTTGGTTGAAGATAAAATTATGATAAAACTTGTTTTTTCAATATGTTTAATTTTGTATTTTATGTTGTAATGAAGTGTAGATATATTATTGAATTTTATTATTTGATGGTATATATAACTCACCATAAATAACAAGATCATATAAGTTGCATTGAAGTTTGAAAATTTATTTGTTCTATATTTAATATGATTTATTATATATTTTAATAAACTGGTCTTTTTGAGTTGGAATTATTATGTTAGGACAATTTTCTAATTATTGGTTCAATGATGACTTTCTAAATGTGTTAACTAGAGACTTTCTAAATGTGTTAACTAAATTAATTAATCAAGTGCACATGGTTGGACTAACTTGTGTTACTGATTCCACTTTTTCCTTTTGCTTTCCAAACTTGTATCACATTATGATTTTCTAAATGTGTTAACTAGATTAATTAATCAGATGCACATCACTGAAAGAAGTGTTTTCTTTATAATAAAAATCAAGAGTATTCCCAATTTCTTTAAAATTTAATACGCCCCTTGTGTTATTGATTTCACTTTTGCTTTCCTTCTGCTTTCCAAACTTGTATCACATTAATATAATTGGAATCTCCATTAACAAAAAGACAAACTTTTGTAATCCAAATTCTATTGAAAAAGAAGTATTTTCTTTATAATAAAAATCAAGAGTATTCCCAATTTCTTTAAAATTTAATATGCCCCAATTTCTTTCTATTCACCAAAGAAAAGAGAGAATATGGATCCAAATAGGAATAATTTCCATGTTGTTTAATCTAACATTAAAATTCACCAACTACTTTTTGAAAAATAGGCCACATACATTTGAAAAATAGGCTACATACAACATTAATATTATCAAGATGAAGTTTAGTTGTTTAGTTTTTTAAAAATTAAAGAGATTTAAGGAAATTTTTATATATGATATTAACGGGGTGAAGTTTAATTTAATGGTTTAGTTTTAAAAAATTATATGTATATGAATGTATATATAATTATATATAAATATATATTATTATATAAATATATATAGTTTTATTAATGTATAAAGTATTATATTGTTATTTTATAAATAAATAAATTTTATAAAATTATATATAAAAAAATATAAAATAGTGTAAATTTTGGGTGAAGGTAATTAGAATAAAAATTTTTTTATATATTTAATTTTGATTTCATGTTGTATGATGTGTAGATATACTATTGAATTATTATGTGTATGCAACTCACATAATAATAAGATTATATAGTTGCATTAAGTTTGAAATTTATTGTTTAATATTAATAAATTATTATATATTTTATAATTAGTCTATTTTTTTAGTGGAATTACTGTAGGATAACTTTTTATTTGTGGTTATGATAATTCTAAATTGTTTACTGAATTTTAATTTAAAGGTTTAGGTTTAAGAAAAATAAATAATTATATATATATATATATATAACAATATGTTTTATAAAGTATAATGATATATTGTTATTTAATAAAAAAAAATAAATCTTATAAAAAACTAATAATAAAAAAATATGAGAAATATAGTGTAAATTATTGGTGAAGTACAAATAATGTAATAAATCTGTTTTTCATATGTTTAATTTTGTATTTCATGTTGTGATGAGGTGTAGATATACTATGAATTTTATTATTTGATGGTGTATGTAACTCACCATAAATAATAAGATTATATAAGTTGCATTGAAGTTTGAAAATTTATTTGTTTTATATTTAATATGATTTATTATATATTTTAATAAACTAGTCTATTTTTTTAGTTGGAATTACTATGTTAGGATAACTTTTTAATTATTGGTTTGATTGATGATTTTCTAAATGTGTTAACATGGTTGAACTAACTTGTCTTACATGGTTGAACTAACTTGTCTTACTGATTCTACTTTTGCTTTTCAGATTCCAATTTTGCTTTCCAAACTTCACATTAATATAAATGGCATCTCCCTTAACAAAAGGACAAACTTTTGTAATCCAAATTCTATTGAAAAGAAGTTGTTTTCTTTATAATAAAAATCAAGAGTATCCCAATTTCTTTAAAATTTAATATGCCCCAATTTCTTTAAATATGTCTATTCACCAAAGAAATAGAGAATATGGACCCAAATAGGAATAATTTCCATGTTCATTAATCTAAAATTAAAATTCACCAACTACGTTTTGAAAAATAGGGATTGGGAGTCCCAACTCCTATTTGTAAATAAGAACTTATGTGCATCATCTCTTGAGTGCATTATCCAAGTCATCAAACCCTTTGCAAGGGACACTCTTAAGAGCCATTTACTTAATTTAAAAGGTCTTCTCTTCTTTTTTAGTTCTCAAAGCAGTGGATGTGCTTTTTATAACTTAATAATTAATAATTGAACAAATTATTCCTTCATCCATTTACTTAATTTAAAAGGATTTTTCTCTTCTTTTTTAGTTCCCAAAGTAGTGGATGTCCTTTTTACCACTTTACCACTTAATAATTGGACGTCCTTTTTACCACTTAATAATTGAATGAATTATTTCTTCACCCATTTACTTAATTTAAAAGGTTTTTTCTTTTCTTTTTTAGTTCTCATCTTAATAATTGAACGAATTATTCCTTCACCCATTTACTTAATTTAAAAGGTTTTTTCTCTTCTCTTTTAGTTCTCAAAGCAGTGGATATCCTACGTCCTTTTTACTACTTAATAGTTGAATGAATTATTCCTTCACCCATTTACTCAATTTAAAAGGTTTTTTCTCTTCTTTTTTAATGTCCTTTTTACCACTTAGAATATTGAATGAATTATTCCTTCACCCATTTACTTAATTTAAAAGGGTTTTTCTCTTCTTTTTTAACGTCCTGTTTACCTTTTTACCACTTAATAATTGAATGAATTATTTCTTCACCCATTTACTTAATTTAAAAGGTTTTTTCTCCTCTTTTTTAGTTCTCATTTTACCACTTAATAATTGGATGTCCTTTTTACCACTTAATAATTGAACTAATTATTCCTTCACCCATTTACTTAATTTAAAAGGTTTTTTCTCTTCTTTTTTAGTTCTCATTTTACCACTTGATAATTGGATGTCATTTTTACCACTTAATAATTGAACGAATTATTCCTTCACCCATTTACTTAATTTAAAAGGTTTTTTCTCTTCTTTTTTAGTTCTCAAAGCAGTGGATATCCTACGTCCTTTTTACTACTTAATAGTTGAATGAATTATTCCTTCACCCATTTACTCAATTTAGAAGGTTTTTTCTCTTCTTTTTTAATGTCCTTTTTACCACTTAATAATTGAACGAATATTAAATGAATTATTCCTTCACCCATTTACTTAATTTAAAAGGGTTTTTCTCTTCTTTTTTAGTTCTCAAAGCAGTGGATATCCTACGTCCTTTTTACTACTTAATAATTGAATGAATTATTCCTTCACCCATTTACTCAATTTAAAAGGTTTTTTCTCTTCTTTTTTAATGTCCTTTTTACCACTTAATAATTGAACGAATATTGAATGAATTATTCCTTCACCCATTTACTTAATTTAAAAGGGTTTTCTCTTCTTTTTTAACGTCCTGTTTACCTTTTTACCACTTAATAATTGAATGAATTATTTCTTCACCCATTTACTTAATTTAAAAGGTTTTTTCTCCTCTTTTTTAGTTCTCATTTTACCACTTAATAATTGGATGTCCTTTTTACCACTTAATAATTGAACTAATTATTCCTTCACCCATTTACTTAATTTAAAAGGTTTTTTGTCTTCTTTTTTAGTTCTCAAAGCAGTGGATATCCTATGTCCTTTTTACTACTTAATAATTGAATGAATTATTCCTTCACCCATTTACTCAATTTAAAAGGTGTTTCTCTTCTTTTTTAATGTCCTTTTTACCACTTAATAATTGAAGGAATATTGAATGAATTATTCCTTCACCCATTTACTTAATTTAAAAGGGCTTTTCTCTTCTTTTTTAACGTCCTGTTTACCACTTAATAATTGAACGAATTATTCCTTCACACATTTACTTAATTTAAAATGGTTTTTATCTTCTTTTTTAGTTCTCAAAGCAGTGATATCCTTGGTCCCTGAAAAACAGAGAATAAAAATATGGACTCATAAATAAAACTATTACCTTTTGAACTTTTATGACTAGGATATCTCCACAGTACAAAGACTCCATAACTTTTATGACTAGGATATCTCCATGGTACAAAGACTCCATTGTTGTGGAAAATAGAGAATAACAATATGGACTTATAAATAAAGGTTCGGCTATGTAAATTTCTTATCTTCTGAACTTTTATGACTAGGATATCTCCATGGTGCAAAGAATCCATTGTTGTGCACCTTACCTTCCCTCAAAGCGTAATTGTTGTGCATCTTACCTTCCCTCAAAGCTTAAATGAATAACTCACAATATTTAGTTATGCATGAAGCTTTTGTTCCATTTCACATCATAAGAAATGTTTTTGTCAAGTAATCCACTAATAATTCATTATATAACATGCATGCTCATAGGTTTTCCACAACAAATTATTCATTCATCCATTTACTTAATTTAAAATGATTTTTCTCTTATTTTTTAGTTCAAAGCAATGGAACAAATTATTCATTCATCCATTTACTTAATTTAAAATGATTTTTCTCTTATTTTTTAGTTCTCAAAGAAGTGGAACAAATTATTCATTCATCCATTTACTTAATTTAAAATGATTTTTCTCTTATTTTTTAGTTCTCAAAGCAGTGGATGTCCTTGTTGTTCCCTGAAAATAGAGAATAACAATATGGAATTATAAATAAAGGCTAACTATATAAATTTCTTACCTTCTCAATGACTTATAAATAAAGGCTCAAGAGAATAACAATATGGACTTATAAATAAAGGCTCAACTATATAAATTTCTTACCTTCTTAACAACTTATAAATAAAGGCTCAACTATATAAATTTCTTACCTTCTAAACTTTTATGACTACAATATCTCAACGGTACAAAGAAATTTTATTACTAGGATATCTCCATGGTACAAAGACTCCATTATTGTGGAAAACAAAGAATAACAATATGGAATCCTCCTCCTTGTTCAAATTTAAACTATGAGGAACAAGGTAGCTATTGTATATAGGAAAATTTAGATCTGATAAGAAAAGTGTGATACTATTGGCTTATATGGGCCTGACCCAGGTTCAAAAGAGTTATTTAGCCAAACAAATCGAAAAACTACCGACCCTTTCGGCAACAGCCCGCGGAGCACAGACTGAGGTCTCACCCAAACTAGCAGGGGAGGGTGCTGGAACTAGGTTTCCTCACCCTAGGGGTGTCTTGGTCTGGTCTGGAGGTTTCGCTCACTGGTTTACAGCTCTGCGCTGCTTGGTATTCACATAGATTCAACTTGATCAATCTTTCTTATTAGTGTGCTTTTCTATTAGATGAACTAGTTACCAATTACCAAGGTCTTTAAGAGAACATTTAACCAACACAACTGATTTGCGCATTAAAATGAATCCAGATTTACATTCATTTAAACCATAAGCAAATTAAATTAAACAGGTATTATGACAGCTCAAAAGAAATGCAAAATTGCAAAAAGAACTTATATTTATTTCCACTTTATCCTCAATACATTCATATCTACGCTGTGCACTCATCTGCAGGGGTCTGCGCACACAGTTGCAGAGTCTTTACCTACTACCCCTATCCCTCGACTCGGACTTACAGATGCTTTCAATCTATTTTCTTCACAAATCCATTACCTTCCATTGTTTCTCCAAAAAGAACTACTTTTCCCTCATAGAGTCGTGCTCTATTTATACCCTTCCTTGGCCCGCGATCATTGCGCCGGACGACTCTATTTATATTTCTTTACATGATTTTCAGGCAGACTACCCTTTGACTCAACCTATTATAATTCACGCTCCGCACTTTCAGTGGAGTTTTTACAATTATTTAATCCTATTTTTGGGCTTTTTGCTCCAAAACCCTTTACGCGGGACCTCTGCTACTCAACAGTCCCCCAACACAATCATTGTGACTCGACCCGAATCACTTGCTGGTGCGACTAGCCACTCTGCCTTGGCTTCGCAGTTTTCCTCCCTTTGGGTGGTGCTCATCGTCCCGCGGCTCCTTCGTTATCTCCTGCAACTCTCCGTCCGACTCCTGCTTCGGTGTTTCTAGCACGTCTCGCAACCGATGATTCTCATTCTACTTTGCTCGGTTAACACAGAATACCCCCTCATAGGATTTTAACGCGAGCGGGGGAGCCGCATACAGGACCTCCTAGTACCCCCGCAGCCACTTTCGACCTTCGTATCGTCTCTTCACACTGTTTGCTACAGCTTGTGTTGCAATTTTGCAAGACTGTGGTTGCTGTCTGCAAGATCCCAATCGTCGAGGGGCATCCAAGACGACTTATTAACGACATATCAACCCGTGATTGCCATTTGCCTATCCTTTCGTTATTATGTTGTAGCGTGCCAGCCTGCCCCTGGGTGAGGCGACAACCTCCAGACCAATTCTGCTTCGTGTTCCCTCTTTTCTGGTACATCCCCTACTTGTGATGCTGCAGTTTACGGGATGCCCGCAATTGTCATCCCCATATTCCTTAGAGAGTCCTGCCTTTCCATTGGCCAAATTACTACCTTCGGGCGCATGCCTTGTGCAGAGATAATGAACAGTTCCATTTGTGTTTCTGAAGCATAGGCCACCCAGTGGAGTCCCTTCGGTGATTTATAAGTCATGTGGATTTCAAATGTACTGATTGCCGCCTGTTTCAATTCATGCAAATTGCTCGTGTAAAACCTGTGTCAACTCATTCCATATTGAGTTCGTACTGGTTCTATTAATTGTCCACCGCCTTCTCCCTTTTGCCATAATGCAGACATCATGTCATGAATAGTGATATCAACGGTCATCATTCCTTTTATTAGCATGTCCACGTGATCCTTTTCGCGCAACCGTGATGCTTGTGTTTGGTCAAATGTATGTGCATCGTAGTACTCACACATCTGTTCCCCAGGCTGCTTTATCGTCCCTCGCTCTCTTTCAACTAGGTGGAGTGGTGAGATTATCTTTTTGCCGACTAGTCAGGTGGTTGGATCGCCCTTGTAGAGCTTTAGGCGACTGCCATTTACTTTTCCTGGGAAGTGGTCTCCATTGAGTTTAGCCAACTAAACCACGCCCCCATCGGTAACTTATTTGACGACATAGGGTCCCAACTAGTGCATACGGAGTTTACCTGGGAATTTTTCAAACTTACTGTCATAAAGCAATACTAGATTGTTCTCCTTGAAGGTGCGCATCTTGATATGGTGATCGTGCCATGCTTTCTCGTGTTGATTCTGTACTTGTTGAAGGAATCCAACGAAAAATCATTCCTCCTCCAATTCTTCTAGTTGTGCGAGCCTCTCTTTCAATGCCCTGCAGTCTTCCATACCTGTGATTGCCACAATCCGCAGGCTATGCACAATATATTCCATAGGCATAACGGCCTCCTTGCCATAGACTAAGCAAAATGGTGTTTGACCTGTCATCTTCTTGCACGTTGTTCGGTATGGCCATAGCACAACAGGGATGCGCAAGTCGCAGTCATTGCATCGTGCATTACAGACCTTAGTCAATGCGTTCTCCAAAATTTTGTTGAAGGCCTCGACGGTCCCATTTACTTGCGGATGGTAGGGCATACTCTATTGGTGATATATCTAAAATTCCTCCATGAGTGTGCTGATTGTTTCATTCAGAAAATGCCTTCCCCTATGACTCATGAGAATTTTGGGGTAGCCAAACCTGGTCAGGGCATTCTCGAACAAAAATTTTGTTGTTGTCGCAATCGTGTAATCCTTAACCGGTTGTGCCTCGGCCCATCAGGTCAAATACTCAGTTGCAATGATGATATAGCGCGTGCCCGTCTTTCCTCGTTGTTCAATAGGCCCAACAAAGTCAATCACCCATTTCTCAAATGGCTGTAGCGTCATCTGTGGCTGAAGTGGCATTTCGTCCCTCCGTGACGGTTTTCTCGTTCGTTGACATACATTGTAGGCTCGATAGTATGCTTTCGAATCTTGATGTGGAGTGGGCCACCATAACCAGGCTCGAGGAATCTTCTTGGCTGTGGTGTGGGCCGCATAATGTCCACCAACAACCCCTCCATGTGCTTCGACCAGGATCTGTCTGCGCTCGAACTCGGGTACATATTTGCGCAATATTTCATTGTTGCCATCTTGTAGAGGTGGCCTGCAATTACGGTAAAATATGCTGCGTGTATCACCAATTCCTTCTTTTGCTGGACAGAATACCCCTGTGGCATAGTGCCCGTAGTTAAAAATTAAATTATATCTTCAAAGTGGCGATCTGCAATGCACACGACATATAATTGGGTGTTCGAGAGCCCCTCCTCTAGATTTGTTGGTTCTTTGCTGATATCAATTCGGGACAGATGATCCAGACCTGCATTCAGACATCCCGGCTTTACAACAACCTCAAAGTCATACTATTGAAACAACAACAACCATCGACAGATACGCCCCCCCAACATAGGCTTATTCACTAGGTACTTGAGCATAGAGTGATCAGTGTACATCTTAAAAGGTCCTCCAAGCAGATAATAACAGAACTTTTGTAGCGCATATACCATCGCCAATCCCTCTTGCTCAGTAGTAAAGTAATTCTTTTCTGCCTTGGACAACCTGCGACTAGCGAATGCAATCGGGTGATCAACTCCCTCAGCTCCTTCTTGAGTGAGTACCGTACCCAACGCGATACACGATGCGTCAACATGTACATGAAATTCAACGTCCCACTTTGGAAAGACCAAGATAGGCACACAAGCCATATTTTCCTTAAGCATTTCTAGGCTTTTGTTACATTCCTCATTCCAGCAATACGTAGCATCCTTTTTCAGTAACTGTTCCATTAGAGCCATGATGTGGGTGTAGCTTTTGATAAAATTTCAGTAGTAGCTCGTGTGTCCTAATGTAGTGCGTAGCTGCTTTACACTTCACGATGCTTGTAGATTTATTATGACAACGATCTTTTCTAGATCCCCCATTAGTCCTTGCTTACAAACCACATGGCCAAGCAAGTTTCCGAAAGGGACGAGGAACGTACACTTCTTTACGTTAAGTGCATTCTGGTGCCGACGACAGGTATCCAACATCAACCATAAGCTCACAACACGTTTCTTAACCAAGCTAAATACGATCCAGTCATCCAGGTAGACTTTTAAGAATTTTTTGATAACTTCCTTGAACACGGCTACCACAATACGGGAAAATATCGCCGGTGCATTCTTCAACCCAAAGGGCATTACCGTAAACTGAAAACAACCCCATTCAATAGCAAACATTGTCTTGCTCGATCCTCTAGCATGATCTTGATCTGATGGTACCCGGAGAACCTATCTGTGAAAGAGTATGCTTCTTTCCCACCCATATTTTCTAGTACCACATCTGTAAAGGGTGTTGGAAACGGGTTTTTAACACAAGCATCATTGAGCTTCTGCAGATCTACACAGATGCGGATTTCTCCCTTTTATTTCTTCTCCTGCACGACCATGGTACTTACCTAATCGAACTCCTCAACTGATTCAATAATTCCTGCTACCAACATTTTGTCCAAGTCTTTGCGGACCTTTGCTTTGTATTTGGATTCAATCTGTACGGTCGTTGTTTCACTGGCTTTGCATTTGGCTTCAAAGTTATTTTCATCATCCCTAGGTCTCCTAGAGTCCCTTTCAGCTCCGTAATTTTTGTAGGGAATAAATCTTGGTATTCGCGGAGAAACTCAACGAACTTTTCCACCGTGGCGTTGTCCCAATAGTCCCCAAGCGTAGCATACTTAGGCTCTTTCTCTGTTCCGATATTTACCTGCTTTGTTTTCAATGGTGCCGTGATGTCGGATCTTCTATCTCGGGGCCACGCACCTCACGACTGCCTTCGGATTCTGGTATATTGATGTTATGCGGGTCATCCTCATCATCTTCTATTTGTACCTTGTAACATGCTAAGGCCTGGCTCAACTGTCGCTACCAGTCTGACAACACGACTTCTTCTGGTTCTGGCGGTGTTTTGAAGATGGCAATTATTACTAATTGTAATGCGTCATCCACAATATCCATCCATTGATCTTCAAAGAGAAATGTCGATAGAAACCCTTCACGCAGGATATCCCACTTGCCGGTGCCATGTCAGAGCTCTGTTTTCGTATACCAGTTCCTTGGAATGACATCCAAGGTATGATAAATTAAGTGCACCCATTCTGGTTGAGGCTCCACACCATAAACTTTGGTCCATTTTCTCAGGTGTATGCACAAATTCTCTCATTTATCATATTTCTCCGTTATTCGTAGCGTTGGCTTCCCAAATCTTATCTGCATCATGCGCCGGCAGCTTCGCCAATCTTCGAAGGTTCCTTCATGGGTACCCCACCTTCGCGCCGGTGTCGCTCGCAATGCCCATTTCGGCACATCAAACCGTTGGTACTCTGGTACTGTGCTTTCGAATTGAGCCAGGAATTCATCCACTTCTGTCAGCCCGTCATACATTGGTAGTTCGTGGGTCTGAGCTTTAATGCAATACAAGGATCTTGTCATCATATTACAGTGTAGCGTGGTTACCTCGTTCACCCTGTTCCGCCATCGCTCGTCCTCTTCACTTGAATCACTGGTTCACGAGCTGGCGTAGCCCCACGACGGTCTCCTTTCCTCCTTTGGCCAATGTGCAACGATCGTGTAGATACAATCCACTCCATCGTCCCTTTCGTTGTTGTGCACAGGTTCTATGTAGCATGGTCCTTCTATTGGATCTAGCGGAATGACTACACGGAGCGACTCCTTCTCAAATATCATCCTAGTCTACCCCTAGCAACGCAGGGTACGTGCTACTTTCATCGACGATTTCAATAACTTTGAAGTCCGTCCAGGTACTCGTGCCATCAATATCGACTGTAATTCCTTGTAGCCTTCCCATGGGAAAGATGTTTTGCTGATTGGCCATCTGTAATTGGATATGAGACCATTGTAGTGTAGGCTTACCCATGCACTCCAAAGTCTGTTTAGGTAATACGTCTGCATCTGAACCTAGGTCCAGGATGACCTGATCCATCTCATAGTCGCCCATCTACGCCATTAACCACATCTCCCGACCAGTCCGCGATACATGTCTTCCTAATTTCCGGACTATGCGAGGTTCACCCCACCCTGTGCACTTATTTATCACTTCCTGTAACCCTCTAACTTCCATGTTATCGTGAAGCAGTTTTATGCATGTCTCTAAGAAGGTGGTCAACATCGAGGGATCCTTATCCAGCTCAAGCTGATCCCTACTACCTTGGGTAGAGACGCCTATGAAGCTTTCCCTAGCTTCCATATTGGTCTCCCCATCGACCTCTTCCATGACTGCACTGCTCCCTAATACCATGTTTACCTTGGGTCTATCGTCATGGGGTTTAGATCTCATCATCTACACATTTTGCATTGTTGTAGGAGGCGCTACCCTTTTTTCGCAAATTTGTGCTATCAGTAGGGGGCAATCTAGCAGCTCATGATCGAATTACTCACAATAAGGACATGATACTCGGGTTGGATTGGTACAATCCCGTGCGTAATGTCTTGCTCCTCCATAGTTGTAATAGATTAGCTGGCTGCGACCCCTTCCTGGTCCCATTCCGCCTCGTCCTCGACCCCGTCCCGAGAACCCACCGCACGCAAATGCCGCGGCTGGATCCTGACCTCGCACCTCAGTCTGCATTCTGTAGGTAGGTGTCTGGTCCATAAACATTCGATAGCTACGACAACCTCTTTCTTCGTGACCCACCGATCTACAAAAGCTGCAAAAGAGCTCCTAAGGAGTCTAGTTATATTTTGGCAATAGATGATAGTTATCAGTGTTGTGCTTCCCTCCTACCTGACAGATTACACACTATAGTGGGCAATTGCACTCGACCTTGCCTGTACCTGTGGTCGCAACGGTGTCAGTCCCCTTATTCCCACAAAATTCACCGAGATTGGACAATGATATTTATCGTGTCCCTAGCTCCTGCACTTTATACACCATGCTTCCTCCCGGACTTTTGGACGCGGTGTCTGTTCTTGTTTTAACTTCTGTATTTCCAAACACAAATTTTGGACCTGCGCTTGGATTTGCTGAGCTCCTAACCCTGTGTCTTGTACCGGGGTTTTGTGCAGCCGCATTGCTGCCTCCAACACTTCTTCTTGGGTTGAAATCTTCTGTTGTGATAAGGGTGACTTAAAATACGACGTTAGTGAGGCGATGAACCAAGCGTGGTGATGTGCATCCATAAGGGTCATGTTGGCCTCACGAATGGTGTTTTTCAACCTTTGATCCAAATCCCATGGGGTCTCACCAGGCATCATTGTGATCTCTTTGAATCCAACAACCGACTGTGCTTCTGAATTAGGCTGGATAAAATCCTTGGTTAATTCAGTTTGGATGTTTGTTATCCCTGCCATTGGGTTGACGATTGAATACTTCATGTACCATGTTAGCGCTCGATCCTACAGTGCGCTGACTAAGATGGATTTCTTGATATTATCATCCGCGACTTGTTGCACATTCCATACTGACGTTAGTACAAACCAAAATTGTTCCGGGTCTTCGCCTCCTGCTCCTTTGAAAACTGGTAACTAAATCGTGTTCGCCATAGTTACCCTTGTTCTACTACCATTCCTGATCCTTTTGATTTTTCAACGTTCCTTTCGATCGAGTCCCCACGCTTCACACCAAACAACCCTTATGCAGATCGTGGTCCCGACAACAGAATCATTTGTTGGCTTATATGGGCCTGACCCAGGTTTGGAAGAGTTATTTAGCCAAACAAATCCCGCAGCTACCAGCCCTTTCGGCAAAAACCCGTGGACCACAGATTGAGGTCTCACCCGAGGTAGCAGGGGAGGGTGATGGAACTAGGTTTCCGCACCCTAGGGATGTCTTGGTGTGGTCTGGAGGTTTCACGCACTGGTTTATAGTGCCGTGCTGCTCAGTATTCGCACAGATCCAACAATTATATCTTTCTTATTAGTGTACTTTTCTATTAGATGAAGTAGTTACCAATTACCAAGGTCTTTAAGCAAACATTTAACCAACACAACCGATTCGCGCATTAAAATGAATCTGGATTTACATTCATTTAAACCATAAGCAAATTAAACTAAACAGGTATTATGACAGCTCAGAAGAAACGCATAATTGCAAAAAGAACTTATCTTTATTTCCACTTTATCCTCAATACATTGAGATCTTCCCTGCACACTCAGCTGCAGGGGTCTGCGCACACAACTGTGAACTTTCTAGGCCTCTCCGCACACAGCTGCAGAGCCTCTACCTACTACCCCTATCCCTCGACTCGAACTTACAGACGCTTTCAATCTATTTTCTTCACAAACCCATTACCTTCCATTGTTTCTCCAAGAATAACTACTTTTCCCTCATAAAGTCGAGCTCTATTTATACCCTTCCTTGGTCCGCGATCCTTGCCCGGGCCAAATCTATTTATACTTCTTTACATGATTTCCGGGTGGACTACCCTTTGACTCAACCTATTATAATTTGCGCTCTGCGCTTTCAGCGGAGTTTTAAAAGTTATTTAATCCTATTTTTGGGCTTTTTGCCCCAAAACCCTTTATGCAGGACCTCCGCTACCCAACAAATACTTTTTTCTAATTTTCTCTACAAATGTGATGGAAAATGTGCCCTAAATGTTGGCAATTTCATGGTTAATGTAGTATAAGCTAGATGCAAATTTACACAAGATCAATAAAGCTATGCCCAATATCAAGTGCTTGTTTTAAAAAAAATGATGCCAGTGGTTAGTTGATTCATATGTAATGGAAGACATGGCAATCACTATGTTATTTTATTTGATATCGAAGTAATTTTTTTAAAATATATATTGTACATTTCATATATAAATATGTGTAGGTTGTTAATTGCCAATCATTTCATAAGTAAATTATAAATTAGGGATCAAATCACTTGGAGTTAAGCTAAAAATATATATATTAAACAAAAATTTTTAATTATGTTATAGAAAGATGAATAAAAAAACATTAATTAGTTCATCCAATTCAACTTTTCATAAATTAAGGTAACATTTTAACTTCCATCTCTTTGGTGATTTCTAAAGTTGGATAGAAAACATGACATTTCCTATAATGAGAGGCTAATAGAGTGAGAGTTCCCTTGAATCAGTTAACTATCATATTTAAAATTAATGAAATCCTTATTCAAAAGCAACCATCATTAATAATTTAAAGCAAAATGGTGATTATGATATAAAGCAATAATATGGTTTAGAAGTCAAAGAAACTCATAATAGAATACTAATTACAATAATATAATGAAGAAGAATTCCAATGACCTTCATTTAAGTGGGCCTACCCAAAAGAGTTCCTAGAATTTTATAAAACACCAAAGAACAAAGCTTTGATAATAACTTTGAATCTATCTCTACCATCTAAGTCTATAAATAAACTAAATTGGTGTAACTACTGCCACCTAATGCTAGCATGATAATGGTATTTCCTCAACATGAGGGGGACAAAATCCCTTCAATTGTTCATTCTCTCGATTGATTGAGATGGGATAGATATTGAACATGGTCAATAGTATAAGAGTTAAATCCCTTTTGGATGGATTGTTATGATATTGCTTCAAAAAATATCAATATTTACTACAATAATCTTTTTTCCAAAGAAACCACATCATTCTATGAAATGTAAATTAAAAACAACACAACTAGAAAAAACCTAAGATACCAAATATATGTCACATAATCTAAAATCAAGAAAATCACATTTATTTGAATATGCAGAAGTTGAAATAATCTAGTTTGGCCATTACAAGTAAGAATGAATCGGAATAGCCTAGTTTCATTAGTCAAACACTTTTTTTTTTTTATTTTTTTATTTATTTTTTATTTATGGAAATGGAATTGACAATAAATGGCAATCTAATGGTCCATCATTTACCCTCAGTTGGAGTGTTGCATGATTCTAATGCAACATAATTCAACTTCATAATGAATAATTCTCTGTTCAATTATCATCATCCTATTGTCCTTTGCATACTTCTCAAAGCCCACCTGTCATGTAACAACCTCTCGTTGTTTTTTCATGTAAAAAATATAAGACCAAGGTCATGAGACATGTATTCCACGCTGAATGGTGGGAAAAACATCCTAGTGGGTGTTGTATCTCTGAGATGATAATGGTCAGTTATCATGCAAGGGCATCTAAGATATTTGTTTTGAGGGGGTTTATTTTAATTTTGGAGGACAAATGTATGAAAAATATATAAAACAATCATGCCTAACCTTTTGAATAGTATTAATATTTAAACAGAGGGTTGCTATTAAAATCCACACAGTGATATAGCTTGTTTAGTGATGAGCAGAAATTGAAAGATGATATGGCTATTACAAGTTTCAAATAGAAAATTAAATAATCATAAGTAAGAAAACCTTCAAACAATGTTCAGAAAGTTTAACAGAATATGCCTAAGATTAAAGCTGATGATTTTATGATTTAGAGGGAATTAATTAAACAAACAGTTTATATAATTCATTCTCTTTAAAGGTGATCACTTCAGAAGCTTATAGGAGTAAATTGAAACACAATTATTCCTATATGTTTATCTCTGTAAAACTTAAGAATATGAAGAAAGAACACAATGAATGAAACTGGAAAAATTACAGGGAACACAAAACTGTATGAATTGAAACTCAGAATCATTTTCCTTTGTATTAATAATTCAGAAAAAGCCAAGTATATTTAATGCTTACAAATGTTTCTTTCAAGGGTGCAACCCTTAATAACTCATGGAAGGGAGTTATTTATACAATCTTAGAGCTAAGAAAACATCTTAAAGAAATTTACAAAAATAGATCAACACAAAATCAGGAATATAAATTGATAGTCGATTTGTCACTATTTTGGTGTTGAGCTGTTGATGGCTGTTCCTGGAAAAGCTTAAAATTGTTGAAATGTTTATGACCTGTTCCTGGAAACACTAAATGATGTTTGATCCTCTTTTCAATCGAGTAAATCAGTTAACTATTCCCGACGTTTCTTATCTGGGATAGATAACTTAGTTACTCTTTAGTAAACTTCATCCATTTCTGTATACTTAGTGAAAGTAGGTTTTACTAGAAATATATGTCTGGTTTCATTTAGAATGAAAAAGGAATCTTTGAGTGTATTGAGCACAACCCTCGGTGTTGTTGCACCTCTTATGTTCGAAACTGACGCTGCATTGGTACCTACCTCTATAAGCTTTCGAACATAATCTTCAATGGGCATTAATTTGTCATTTATCACAAGCATAGAGGGAAAACCCTTGCTGGTCAAGTGTTCTAACCTACTGAAAAATCTTTGAACTATGGCATTAACGTTGTTGCATTTTTCCTCCAACTGAAGAATGAGGTTTTTCTTTGTGATGATTTTTTTCACTTCAAGTATGGTTGTTTTCCTATCATTTATACCTAATTCTTCAAGCTCATAACTGTCTTTAGAGTTCAAAAACTTGATTACCTAAGTGTCAACTTCTGGCATGTCCTCAATTTCTTTGGAGATAGTTTCAATAACGTCCTGAGCTTTCTCCTAGAAGTCTTTTTGATCAAATATTATCTTTATATACGGTCAGATATCCTTGACTGATTTAATAATATCTTCCCATAGAATCTCCTTTGGCAAACCTAGTTTGTTTCCAAGATAAGGTTCTTTGATTTCCTTATGCAAAACTTCAATTTTGCTTTTTGTCCTCTGCAAGTCGGTTGCATGTGAATTGTCTGCAACTGCTTTCATATGTTTTAATTCCTTCAGTTGATCTTGCAACTTCTTAATTTCAACTCTCTGAATGGATTGGTTTTGAATAGCTTCTGCAAGTCGTTGAGCTCCTTCTGATGTACCTGTAGTTGGTGTTGTACCTGAAGTAGAAACTTTGGTTATAGAGACTACTGAAAGAGGAACTACATCCATTGGAATTTGAGTCATTTTCACAACTTCCTCTTTTTCTTGACCAATTTTTCCATTTTCTCCTCCATCTGTTTTATTTGCAGATTTTGTTCCATGATGAGCTTCATCATGTTAGATTTATGAGTCTCGGTTTCTTCAATCTCCTTGGTCATTGGGTCCTCAGAAGCTGGCAGTTTGAGTTGTTTCCTTAATGCTGAGAGCTCAACATTTTTCTTCTTGACAAGTTCTTCTGCAACATTTATATTTGATGGATCATATCCCATCTTTAGCACCAAATATTCCAAAGATTTGATCTTTATGTCCTTTTCCAGTGAGGAAACCTTTTCCAACTTGAGCTATGACTGTGTATTGGCCAAGGTGACCTGCAACTTTGACAAACTCATGGCAGTATGAGTTAAAGTGGAAGAAATCATCTGGTCGGTATGTTTGTGCATCTCAGTTTGGTCAATTGGATGTCCATATTTTACATTAAACTCAAAGGAGGATTGCTTCTGATAATGTGTAGGAGTCCTGGGCTGTGGAATTTGAGCTTGTAAGAAAGCCATTTGCATCTTACCCTTCTCAAAGTCAAAAACTAAAAGAAGTCTAGCTTGATAACTGGAAGAGTGTTTCTAGAATTGAGCATAAGTGTTTAGCTTAAACTCCTCATTATTATTCTTAATTTCACTGAAGACATGGAAGATATCATCTTCTTTGTCCTTCTGATTGGTTCCACCGGTATGAATAACCTGTTGTTCTTGAGATGTAGTGGAATGAGTGGGGGACTGTGTAGATTGTTCACCAGACCGTGTAAAAAGAAAAGTCTCCCCAAGTCCATCAAATGTTTTTTTCTGTGGCTCATTTTTTTCACTAACCTTCACAGAGATCCTAGGTCTCTTCTTTCTATGCACAATTCTAAAGCCTTGGCTTGATGCTTCAGTTGTAGGGGATGATTGTTCTTCCCTTCCTCGCTTGGTTGTCTTTTCTTGTGCAAGTGGAGTTTGTACATTTGAAGTAGAGACTGCATGTTCTTTTGCTTCTTGAAGGGTGTTCTCCTTCCATTCTAACTAATTTTTGTACTGTTCTATTTTAGGCCTGGCTGTATGGTGGTATGAAATAAATTTATTTTCAACCATGAGTTTTGAAATTACTCCCATTGGGTCATAGGACCAAGTGAATCTGAGACCAAACTTAATTTCCTTCAATAACCTGTTTTCTTCTTCTCCTGCTGCTCTAGTGTTGCAGATGAAAGGACAAACTTGAGCCTTTAGCTTGAATTGTGATTTCTTCTTTGCAGCTACAAAATGTACTTCATCTACATTTAGCCTCTGCCAAATATATTCCAATGCAAAAATTCTCATAGGGAGGTCCTTAGGAAGTTTGTAGGGTGGAAGCTCACAGATATAGACTTTGATTTCTATATAGTTTTGGTAAAGATACCAATCTCCTCTGGTGGGTTGATCAACCAGCTGCAATGCTTTCACAATTTCCTCAATGATTCTTGCAGGTACTAGAGTGTTGCTCATAAGATTAATAATTGTATGAACAAACAATTCTATGAACTGTTTATATATAAATTCTTCCTTCTCCTTCATTCCCATAGAAGTCCAAAATATCACTGATTGTTGGTTGCTTTCTTCATCTAGCTTATGTAAGGTGAATGGAAACTTGTCTCCCTGAAAATATATAAAAATATATACAAATACTGAAGCATACTTGAATACTTCTTTAGTATTAAACTGGAAAAATTGTTCATGGATGACTTTAGCTAGAAATTGGCTAAAGTTATAGAGAATAGTAGGTTTGGAATCAACAGAAAATATAGACATGAAGCCTAGGATGGCTTCATTAACATATTGATCAGAATTGTAACTAAGAAAATAAGAAATAATTGTGGTAATTTGCTTGGTTCTATTTGGGAACATGGATGAATCATAGGGAGGGTTTCTTTTAGGAAGAGGGCTATCTACAACAAGGAAAATTTCAAGAGTTTGAGACGTTTTAGTAAAATCTAGCTTTTGATAGGCTTCTATCAGGCTTTCATGAGAAAAAGGATGGTTTGGTGCAATAGTTGGGGCCCGCAACATCTGTTCAATAGACTGAGTAGTGATAAAACAAAGGATTTCTCCTGTAGGTGAAATGATAGCTCTTTGACTGGGATCATAGGATTCGTGGAATTTCCTAACAAATTCAGGTGCTCTGTGTACACATGAGACAATTTAGTGAGGAAGGTGGGAGTCCCAAAGCCTTATTTCATTTGTTTGATCAACTAGCTGGTGTTCCATCCAACAGTAGATTTCATATAAATTAAATTGAGAGGAAGACTCAATGATTTTACAATCTCTGTCAATCACTGGAGTATGATGGAAGTCAACTTGTGGATGAATGAGGGGATTTGGGATTTCTACAATTTCCTTTCCCTTAGGAGGCATTTTGTTAGGTGAATTGCAGGCTGAACTGGATGGAAATGGGAAGAATTGGTCTAAAACACAGTAATAACAGAAAAATAAGTATAAATGAAAATGGATTAGGTGGACCTGGATGTCAGCTTAGTTCTGGACATAATTGAAAATTCTATTGAATGATGATTCTGCCGTTTAGGCTACAAGCACGAAATCTCTAGTGATGAATTGAGTTTCAGAAATGTATTGTGTAACTGTTTTTGTGGAGGAACATGGCTTATAATGAATAAAATGGAGAGGGGCTATTTGATGAATAGCTAAATCCTCATTAATTATCTAACGAGAATGTTAAAAAGGAGATGGAGGATAAATTTATGGGAGTGGCAAATTAAATGAATAACAGATAGACGAAAACTGATTGGACAGAGGAAGTGACTGGGAGTGGATGTGGATGATGACATAGGAGCGATGGGGAATGGTCGAATGAAAACTACATTTTGGAGCAGTTTAGGGCGGTAAGTTGTTTTGGCATTTTAAGTCCTGAAAGACTAGGATGGAGGAAAAGTAATTTTGGTGGGCGATTTCCAAAACTGCCCAGTTTGGACCCCCCCCCCCCTCGCCGATAAAGTTCGGACGGTGAATGAGGGTTGAAGAACGATGTAAGCCATCAAATCTCGGGAGAGTGTGTGGGATGAAAAATAAAATGAATGAGTTTTAACAATGCGAGGTGGAAGTGATGGTGGGGCCAAGAGTTCTGTCGGATGTGACATGTATGGGGTAGTAGGGAATAAATGGATGAAGTTTGGATAAAAATAACATTAATACTTAAAATTTATAGTTAATAAAGCCCATCACCATATGCACATGTTTCTAATGTTATATCTTAGGATAAAAATCCTTTCATGCTCCAATTGTATTTCATTTGTCTACCTACTCTTAACTCCTAACATTTTTTCAATCTTTGTTACGTGAGTGCACTTAGATTAGTAACTCAACATTTTTCTTTTAATGACTAACATACTTCTATCCCTTATTGCTTCCATTGGCTGATATTAAACAATTAAGCCAATTTTATTTATTACATATTGAAAAACAATTTAAATCGAATCTAATCATGATTAAACTGTACAATTGGACTCTATGGACTAGTGTGGCAATTAAACAATCTGCACACAACATTTTATTTGCAAAAATAAACTTTGACTGGGAGTAGTGGCATTTGGATTTGCAACACTTTCATAATTTATTATTTTTTCTTTTCTCTCTGATCTAACAATTTTTTTTTTTTTTTTGCCTCCCTTTTTTTGGGCATCTATTCTAACATTTTATTGGATATGTACTCATTCATCAAAATATCCCTAACATTTTTTTATTCAATATTCTTTTTTCGCATATCCTAACTAAACATTTTTTGGAATGGTTTTCATTTTTTTGGCTAATTGATGCTAACTTACCAAAACCAAAAAAAATGTTACAACATTGGTTCCAACTGGGGATTGCTTTCTCCTGTATAATGCAGAGAACCTGCAGATCCATGTGCCTTCTCCTCAGGCAATGAAGTCTTTGCTGTGAAAACTCACACTAATAGTTTGGAAAATAAAATAAACCAGACTTTTTACTTTGGTAGTAATGAAATCTACTTCAACTTTTTAGTACTGAATATAATGTTTGAGAAACCTTCCATTAACAAGATAAGTGGAATACAGTCCCTCAAGATTTTTTAGCACAAAAGTATTGTTTCCCTTTAATTTAGTAATAGCTAAAGGTCCAAACCATAGGTTATCAAACTTGCCATGTTTTCCCTTGTCTTCTCTTCTGGAATCCCATCTTAAAAATAGATCACCCTCCTTGAAGTCCCTTTCCTTTGCTCTTTTGTCGAACAAGCTCTTCATCTTATTCTAATACTTTTTCAATTTGTATTGAACTTCATCTTTGTTTTCATTTAGTTCAAATATTTGGTTTATTCTCCTTCAAAAATCATCAAGTTCATCAGTTGAATCCTACAAAAACTTTAAAACAGGGAAGGCCAAGCTGGTAAGGAAAATTGCATCTTTCCCATAGACTAACTGGAAAGGAGATTTTCCAATAGACCTCTTTGGAGTAATCATGTTTTCCTAGACTGCATAAACTAGATGAGAGTCCCAACTCTTTTTATGATCAGCTAAAGTATTTTTGATCACCTTTATCAGACTTTTATTTGATGATTCTGCAAGATCATTATGATGAGGATAATATGGAGTTGAACGATCTAACATAATTTGATATTTTTGGAAAAACTCAATCATTTTAACACTAGAAAATGTCGTGGCATTGTGAGTAACAATCTGGGTTGGGAAACCAAATCTAGACAAAATGTTTTCCTCAATGAATTTGATTACTACTGAATCAGTACCATTTCTTACGGGAATTGCTTCCACCCATTTGGTAAAGTATTGTGTTACAGTGAGGATCCATCTATGCTGATTGCTTGAAGTGGGATGAATTTCTCCAATAAAATATAGTCCCCATTGGAGAAAAGGTGCTGAGACTATTGTTGGGATCAGTGGAAGAGCTGCTAGTTTTTACTTACCAGCAAACATTTGACAAGGGACACAACTTCTGACCTTTTCTCCTACTTGTAAGAACAATGTGGGCCAATAAAATATTTCCCTTAATATCTTATATGTTGTTTCTCTCCAAGCATAATGTCCTCCATAAAATCCTGTATGAAACTGATTAATGATTCCTTCAGTTTCTAATTCTATTAAACATAATAACAAGATATTTAGTGGGTCCTTCGAGTATAGATTTTCATTTATTATACGATGTTTGACTGCTTTCAATTTGAGAGATTTACATTAACTTTTGGGAAATGATGCTGTCATGCGGAAAGAGTTAATCTTGCGGACAAAACCAACCTCCCTAGAAGCCTAAGACTTTCTAGTGACAAACAAGACAATTAAGAGCAATCCTTCTCTAAACATGCATTATCATACGAGAAAACAAGTGTTTAAGATCCTACCTGTAGTCCCACGCTGTTGTAGTAGTCTAGCCTCGTCGATCCAGATGAGCTCCTCCTTCACTTCGAAACCTGAATTCACTAACAATCAAATGATTACATAGCACCTGAATATCCCATAAAATAAAACATATTCAACATATAGACCAAGG
>APFE030074609.1:0-39598 GCA_000404065.3 Pinus taeda
TCTCATAAGACATCAAAAAAATTTATTTAAGAGGGGGTTTCCTGAGCCCTTTGCTTGTTTTCTATCTTGAAAAGTTATCACAAATTTTCTTCTTTCATTTGAAAGCGTCTTCATCATGAAAAATATAAAATAAAAAAATTTCCTTCAGGGTTTTAGATTAAATTTTAAATTTTGTTTTAAGTTTAATCTTTGTCTGAAGGGGTATAAAAGTTTTTGTGGGAAAATTATTTTTGTTGCCAGATTCAGTTATTTTCATGCTATATCTTTCACGCTGAGATCTGAAGTTTCAAGTCGAGATACGAATATGATATCTAGTTAATGGTTTATAACTCGTGGTGGTTTGATGCATTCATCTTTTTTAAATCTTCAGTTGTTGGATATCATTTGGGTCATTCTAAGAGCACTGTGATCTAGCTTATGACAAATGATTGCTGTTCACGTTTCACGTTTCTATATCATTTAACAAGTAATCATCTTAATAATGATCTCTCAAGGCACTGGTCTGCTAACTAATCAAATCATTTTAGTGCTTATCTTAATCGTATCTCGTGTCTCCCAACCAACTGGTCGACAGTTGGTCTTGATCATCTCTCAGGGTCTACCCCCCTTAGCCGCGGGAGACAGGCTTAAACGGAGGGATCGGGGATCAGAGTGACAGCCCCCGGTCTGAGCGTTGTCGTGCCAATCTGCGCGACAATAGGGCCAACCGTTTGTCCATTACTTTTGGGAGTCCTATTCATCATTATGGCACTTATGGACTTCATCAAGCTTCTTAGAGGGCCCAACGACATGTATTATTGTTCATTCGACCTTTTGAGAGGCTTGTTATTTTGTTTATGAGCTAGTTTGGTGGGCTTGTCACCAAAAGTTAGTTATTCTCACATTATTTTTTATTTTAGGGGCTAATGTGGGCCCAAATAGCTTAATTGAACTCATTTTGAGTGTATAAATACAAATAAAGAGAGTTCATTGCTCATCATCACTTGGTTTGGACTTGTATCTCTGTTGAGATTTTCGCTATTCCTTCTTGGTGGACGAAATTTTGGAGCATGGATGAATTTTGATGTATGTATTATCTTTTCTTATCTTGAAGCTTCTTAATTGGCAATTCTATTGATGGTTGGATATATTCTCTTACTTGTATGTGCAAATTTAATGCTATTTATTCTTTTACTTTGTCACAAGCATTGATGATGAGATTTTCGCTATACTAGGGCTAATTGCCACATGCATTTACTGCAAAATTGTGGAATTATGTTTCTATGTAGCATCTCTTTATGTATGGGCCATGTATGTTAAACGAATTCTCCTAGGGAGAATTCTATGATTGAATTTATCTATACAAGCCACCTTACCTTGTAAAATGAAGTATAAAAGCTTTTAAGGTCACTCTACCTTGCCCTAAGGACAAGCGAAGTTAATATTAGAGCCTCCTTGACCTAGAAACGAAGTCCACACTCATATTATTCTTGATTCCAATCTCTCCAAAGGAGCAGGCACTGGTCTACCTTAAGGTGATCACTTAAATAATCATTTTTCTTCACCTCTCCTCCTTTATTCTAGGTCTAGCCATATTAGGGCTCATAGGGCATAATTTGCCCGACAAACCACCCATAGAAAAACTTTGATCTCTTGGCCCCTACTACGCTGGTGTGTCTCCTAGGCCTCCTCCAAATTTAAGGGACTTCCGATAGTGGGGTTGTGAGATATCCCAAGCCCTAGCCTCGAGATTGGGTTTTTCCCTAAGTTTCCCTATGCTAGTTCCTCATAGGGATCATTTTGCACCTTTAAGTGGAAATCACTTCTTTGTTGCTCTTCTCCTTGTTTAGGTCAAGTCTATCATTGGTTGCTAAAGTCTGTCTTCTTGACCTAACCTGGGTCCACTTGGTCCCATGTGGTCCCATATCTTGTCAAAGTCAAGTCTTCAAAAACAACTTGGGAAACCAAGTTCAACAAGGATTTTAGGGTTTAGGAAACTCTTTTACAATTCACACTCCTTAAACCTAGCCCTTAAATCCTCATCCCCTTTGAGAGAAGAAAAAGAAGGATCTATCTAAGATCAAGTGCTTGAGGTGTGGTGAGTTTGGCCACTATAGTACTTAGTGTGCTCAAAGGAAGAAGGACGAGAAGGAGAAGCAGGATCAGGTGGCAACATCCGCAGAGATAGACCAGGTGTCCTCCAAATTGAAGGACCAATTCGCCATGTATGAAACTATACCTCCAGGAGAGAGGTGGGGCGATATGCAACTTTAGTCTCAAAGTTGCGCAGAGATTTGGGCAAGATCCATCGAGGTGAACATTAGATGTTGTTTTCTCATGGATCGTTACCCTTGCTAAAGGGGCCCACAATATTTAGTAGTAAGAGGATCAATGTTAGTTGGTGTAGTCAATTCTAGAGTGACAGTTGCAGACTAGTTGCAGTCATATGCTAAGGTGCGCAAAATAGTGTTGATAGCAGTGCAATGTCAACAACAATGCAGATTTCCCAGTGGACGGTGTAGAGGCTTGTAGTAGTCAGAGACTCAAGAGACAGTTGCAGCACAAAGACACAACTGATTCAGTGTTTCAGATGGTTCTTAGTTGCAGTGTTTGCAGTCGCAACAACAACAGTGAGCGGGTGTGTTAGTTGGGCTGCAGTGCAGATGTAGAGTTGGGAGCAGTACAAAATGTAAAGTGCAGTGTCAACAACAACACATATGCAACATGGTTCAAGTATAGTTAGTGGCAGATGAATCAGAGTTAGCGTAGTGGTTGGTGGGCAGTGGCAAGCATCTATAGTTGTCAGACATCAATAACATGTATGAAGGATGTTATGGAGACAGTTGGAGAACACCTTCCTTGCTAAGAGGGAATGCTAGTTTTTGTAGAAATATATGGTGTTCTAGTCTTGAAACTTTGTGGAGAGACTAAAACACAGGAGTTCTCCAAAACCCAGAAATCGTTTCTGGAAATTCCACCTAGAGATAGCTCGATTAAATTAATTGACATCATTTAAATTTCTCCTAAGCCTAGCTTAGGAAAACTGGTTAATTAATGGTAATTAATTGAGAAAGGTGAGAATTCTCTAGCAACTCACACAGATTGACTTGGAAATAATCTCAACCATCTATTAAGTTTTGATCTTGTTCGTTGGGGTCCCAACTGGAGATTATAAGAAGAGGTTGATGGGTAGATGGAAAAATACACAAGGGAGAGCTAACAATGCGAGTTCCTTTGGTAGTTCGAGCTAGCCAATAGCAGAGTTAGAGCTAGAGAGGGTACATAGAGCTAGAGAGGGGCAAAGACAGTGATTTAGAGGAAGTTTTCCGTTCCGGTGAGGCAAAGATAAAAGGCTGAATTTATTTCTCGAGGAGGTTGGGAAGAGCCTTAAAGAGGCAGTTCGATTTAGTTGAGCTGGAGGTGGATTTAGTTGCCAGAGGTCGGAAAGATTTCCAGAAGGCCAGGAGGAACATTTCTAGATCAACAACAGGCAGGACAAGTTGAGTAGCAATAGTTCCGGGCTGAGCGTGTGATAGGCTGCGTAGAGGGTTTGGACAACTTGCTTGGAGTTGTTAGTTTGTGCCGGGAATGATTAGAGAAGTGGGTAATTTCTCTCAGTTGATTTTTCTAATATTTCTCTCAGATTGGATAACCAGTTGCGCATCCATATTTATTGTACTCAGAATCTCACTACTTCATAATAATAAAAACCCTTAGCTGTTGCACAAATTTTCCCACATTGGGGTTTTTCGGGTACAAGTGTCCAAAAATAATTGTGTCATATTTTATGTGTGCTAGCATTTCTCAGTTTCCAACATTTTTATTTCTGCAACGTTTAATTTATTTGGTGAAGAAATTACAATGTGATTAATTCGATATTAATCAGAAAATGAATAAACTGTTAATCAGTTAGGAGAATTAATTCTAGTTGTTGCATTTCAAGGAATTTTTACATGGTACAACGCTTGAAGAAGTAATAAACTTTCTACAATAGATCTAGGAAAGGAATGCACAAGAGCTAGGGTTTTTTGATTTTGCTTGATTTTAGGTACTCCCGAGATCAAAGCAATAAGGAGAAAATGCTTCTTGTGATATACTTCAACTAGTACTAAGCTCATACAATCTTCAAGGAAGTCCCCAAGTTGAGGAGGAATAACTAGGGTTTCCCTCTTAGGGAAACATCTAGGGCAAGATATTTTATGGAGAAAACTTAAGTGGATGCCCACTAAACTTGGAGGTCAAGTAGCCAAAACCCTTAGCTTGAAGTTTAGGCTTTCAAGCTCCCACAAAACCTCTCCCAAGGCAATTTGTTGTAAGCCCTTGTCAGACGTCCTTCCTTAAGAGGACCAAAATTTCAAGAAGAAGATTTATGGATGAAAAGGGAGAACGATCACCAAGGACTTGGATTAGTGCCTTGCCCTTTGGGCATATGGAGTCCAGGAGGCTCAAGATAAGCTAAATCATCTCTAAGGAGGAAACAAATTGATGCCCTAGGTATCAACTTCTAGCATTTACCCACTTCTAAGGAGAATGGAATTTGATGGAGAGTTTAAAGGATTCCTCCACTAGGAACGTTCATTACATGTTATATAATGAATAACATATGCAATTCTCAATTAGATAGCTTTTCAAAAATTAATTTTCAACAATTAGGGCACAAATTAGCATAATCTAGAAGCAACAATTCCACACATTAGACAATTTCAAGATAAAATTCATCAACAATAAGCACTTACAAGACAACATGTGGTATATCCATCCATTATTCAAAGAAATAGCTCCAAAGGTAATCCAATATAGCTTCCAAACATTGAGATGAATCCAAAAGACCCCTAACAGCCAGAAACGAACAAACCCGAAATTCTCTAACGAGGTCTGAATTCGCCAAGTGATGATGATGAGAGAATAGAATGAACTCTCTCCAATTTATAGATGTCAAATGATCTCTAATTTAGCCTAAAAATCCCTCAAGTTATAAGATAATGGGAAAAACAAGGTGAGATTAGAAGCCAACCTCATAGCCAATGCAAAACATAAAAAGTAACCCACAAAAGAGGCCGAAATGTTGACGCCATGCATGCGTAGGCCCTTCTAGGGCGTGCATTGTGCTCTTCTAATGCCAAGTCAAGTGTAGAGGGCTCCAAAAATCCGGATATAAGTGTTGGCCCCCATATCTCCATGCAAATCATCCTATGGACCCTAGTTTTTGTTAGGTAAAATTGACTCGGGGTTTGAGTCAAGGTTGACCTGGTTAAATAGTAGTGGTTTTGGACACATGGTATAGTGTACCCATGGTATTATGGTTCGTGGTATCGCATGTAATGTAGCCTATAAAAAGCTGGGAATACTTCATTGTAATGTAGGCCTCGAGGTGAGTGGTGAAAGCTCACTTGGCTGGATTGGCCAAGGTTTTGGCCAATGTTAATGAGATCTCATTGGGTTGGGTTTTTCCCCGTATTTGGGGTTTTCTTGGATAAATATTATGTGTATAATATTGATGTGTATTGTTGTTGGTTATTTTATTATTCCTCTTTGTAAATCTTGGTAAATCTTAGTAAGTAAATCTTAGTAATAATTTATCTCTCTGCGGTAAATTTCTTAACATCTGGTATCAAAGCTAAGTTGGCTTCAAAAGGATGTTTTTTGTTGCCAAGGGTTTGTATTGGCTTGGTAGATAGAGAGATAATTGAGTTTTTCTTGCAAATTTGGATCAAAAGCCATAGATTGTGCAGCAAAGTTGCACAAAGTGTGTCATCAGAGATTCAGTGGATGAAGAGGATATATGCACGTGGATTAATTAATTGATGAATTGACGGTTATAGCGGCTGGTGACCCATGTAATTCAGTAGATGGGTTCATTTTATATGGATATTGATGTCATATGTACAAAGACAACAACAAGGGTAAACAAAAAAAATATTATAATGGAGTGAAATTTTTAATTTGCATGTAAATAGGCATACTGCTATAAGACTTGGTAAGACATGCATACCCCTGGGTAATTACCGGTAAAGTCTAGGTTAGACCTAGGTAGTAAGGGGATGTCCGGTTAACAAATCCCCAGTAAAAATTTTGAAGGGGGTAAGGGCTAGAGTGAGTGGGATTGTCCCACTTAGTAGGTTTTGGCTGGATTTAGTCAAGGAACCCCAAGTCAAGTTTAAGGGGGGAATTGTTAGGTAAAATTGACTTGGGGTTTGAGTCAAGGTTGACCTGGTGAAATAGTAGTGGTTTTGGACACATGGTATAGTGTACTCATGGTATTATGGTCTGTGGTATTGCATGTAATGGAGTTTATGAAAGTTTGAGAATACTTCATTGTAATGTAGGCCTTGAGGTGAGTGGTGAAAGCTCACTTGGCCGGATTGGCCAGGGTTTTGGCCAATGTTAATGAGTTCTCATTGGGTTGGGATTTTCCTGGATAAATATTATGTGTATAATATTTTTGTGTATTGTTGTTGGTTATTTTATTATTCCTCTCTGTAAATCTCGGTAAATCTTAGTAATAATTTATCTCTTTACGGTAAATTTCATAACAATTTTTTTGTTTGGGGTACAAAATGGGTCTCATGGGTCTCTTGGTGATATAATATACTGGTTTTGCTCGAACATTCAGGGCTCAGAGGATGGTGCTAGCCTTCCCATGTCTAAATGTGTGAGACAAACCTCATCTAGGCCTCAGGTCAACGGCCAAACCACATGTATACTGCTAAGCTGACTAGGGGAATGCTAGTCCAAGTGCATCATCTCATAAATATTGTGGGGCAAAGCCCAAATTGCTAGGGTGTTGTAGGTGCCCATGGAATGAAGTGATTCTCTACAAGCGATAGGAGTCTCATGGCTCTCAAAACTTGACCTTTAGGGTGTCGTAATGCTCCTTTAGTGGACTTAGGCCCCAATTAAGTTGCCCAACCCATGATGTAAACCACCTGCCAATCACACACAATGTCTAGCGTTGCATCTTCACCATTAGGTACAATAATCATTAGTGCATCTAAGTGAACTAATCTTGTTAATCAATGCAAATTAAGACTTCATATGGGGTTTCTCTTCCAAATTTAGGGCGTTTACTTTGTAAAAGTGTTACCTCCCTAAGTAGGAGTGGCTAATAGACGACCCTATTAAATGTTCCCAACCTCTAAGGGGAAAGACTTGTCACTGTTACATCCTTCAATCAATAGGTGGCATGTGAATAATGATGGAACAAAATGGGGATAAAGGTGTCTTGGGGCCAAATGAAATGGGAAAAGGAGTAGCAATGATGAGGAAGTCCACATATTGGGTGCACAGATGTGAGGAGGGAACAATCGTGGTTGCATGAGTTACGAAAACCTTTGTTTTTCCACCCCTCTTATTTGCCTTTTTCCTTTTCTTGATTTTTCTTTGTATTACTGTTCAAAGCTCTAGGAAATGAGAGGATGTTGTGTATGATGTACGACAATTCTCGCACCCTTAAAAGGTGGGGCAGTTCATCGCCCATTAGGGCTTGGGACATGAATGAGTTCTTTTTATGATGTGATGGGGCAACCAATGGCCCTAGGATCCAGGGTGATGGCCATAATGTCACAACTATCTTTTGCATTTTATGATTTTTTTTTTTTTGGTTTCTTGCTTGTGGCCATGATATCTTTTCACTTTCTTTTAGTTGCATCAACTTTTGGGGCAATGTTTGTAGGCCCGACCCAGATGTGTGGATAAGGGGAGGGGGTGTGTCAGCGCCATGTAAACCCAAAGAGGGAAAATGGTGAATAAGACTCGTAATGTGTGGAGGGAAGTGATAAATATGGAATGGGAAAACAAGACCACGCTACCAAAATAAGGGTTTCCTAAGTAGTGCCCTTCCTAAAGCCATGGGTCAATAGGGGAGATCCCATTGGACTAGGATTGATGATTAATCCCCCATTTAAGGTGTAGGAACAAAACCACGGTCAAAATTCTTCCTTTTTCCATGTCACCCAATAATCCATGCCAAAATGCCTAAATGAAGAACAAGCATAAGCACCTGATTGCATAATGAATAACATACCTTTTGGGTCATATTGCCCACCTTCTAGCATGTTCTCTTGACTAATGGGCGAGGAAGCACACTACTAATGCAGGAGGTGGCGATAAAGTGGCACATTACATCGACTACAAAGTGGCTTTCAGGGGTTGCTGATTGTCAACTGGAAGAAAATGATTAGGTGAAAAGCTCTCACACGGATACCCACTTTTAGTGGGTAATATCTAGCTTCAAATGGGACATGAGCTCATTGTAGAGTGCATGATCCATGTACTCGAATAGGGAGGTCATGAGAACTTGGTCAATCTCTTGGGAGCTAAGTAATCGGATTCGTTATAAAGGGGCCACGCGTCCGAATCCTGCGAATCAGACACGATTCGATGGGAATTCGAATCCTAGAAGGGGACACGTTGTGTCCTACCGGGATTCGTATGAATCCCGTTAGGACACAACGTGTCCCGATTCTGGGATTCGAATCCCCTAGATTGAAACCTGCGCGCATAAAAAAGGCGCTGTTCCTTATGTTTTTTACCATATTTCTCTTTCAGTTTTGCATACTTTGAGCTGTGGGCAAGGAGCTAAGGGTGTGGAGCATTCGGCAAGGAGATTCAAGCACTAGGTAAGTGCATTTCATCTCAATTTTTTTGCATTTCTGTTACAACAGTTTGTATATGATTTTTTTTTACAAATTTGTGCATGTTTTGTTTATTTGTTTTACAGTATTCATGGCTCAATCAAAGGTAGCGGTTAGGGGGCAAAGGAAGGGGAAGAATGTCTCCATTGGGGATGCCCCTCCTCCCCCAATATCATCAGAGTCTGCTGCAAGTAATGTTGAGGGAAGAGGAGGACCTAAAGACAACATTGAGAACATTGATGATGACTAGTGGTAATCATGATGATGAGGACATTGATGCTGATTCTGATGATGACTCATGAGTCATGGGCTACCTATTGCCTTGAGGCTTGTATACCTGTAGTTGTTTTATATTTTCTATTTCTATTTGCCATTGGCATTGCACCAACACTACTTATGTAACACATTTTGATTTGATGACTTTCTGAGAAAACTATAGCTGTCAGTGTCTTTATCTTACTAACTTGAAGTTGTAAGTTGTCTTTCATTTATGAATCATGATTTATGTGAGCACTGACATGTATTTGAATTTTGTATGTACTATGCATGCTATAAATGAAGATCTATGTTTGAAATCAATGAATTTGTATCATTAATTAGAATTTGTGTAAGAAATATCTAATTTTTAATATATATATATATATATTTTTAATAAAATAAATATATAACGAATTCTACGTGTCTTGTTCTGGAGGGTCAACGTGTCCGAATCCAACACTTGAATCCCGAATCCCCGTATCAGGTGACTTAGCTTGGGAGGTAGACCTGTATCTTGCACATCACAATACACCTATTGGAAGGATATGCACTAGGCGTATTTGTATCGCCCATGTTTTTCATCAAATAATGAATCCATGCAAAAAAATAAATCTATTCTAAATGCAAGTCTAATCTACCATACAATCTACTCTAGCATGAGAACATAATATGATGATAGTAGCTATGCAAACTTGATATGCAATGAATCCTACACTACTATGTATAAACATGTAATGTTACATATCCAGAAAAGGGGTGATGAGGCTAGCTTTGACCGGTGATGGCCAAAGTTCACCATCTGAATTAGCTATATAGTAATATCCAACACCATCCTTCCCATGGATTTTGACGGGAAGAGGGTGATCACCTACCAAAACCATCTCTCCAATGTGGAGCTTTGTCGTAGACTTAGGTACCCATTGCTTTTTAGGTTTTGGTGGGCTTTGAGGAAGACCTTTTTAGGAGACATATTTCTTGTGGACCGAGAAGATCAATGGGCTTGGATGGGTTACATAAGTGTCTTGTCTTAGGTTGTTGATTAGGATATGGAAAGGCATTGATGTCCTCCATGTGAGTGGGAAGTTGGGATTCTTTATATAGGATAAATGGCGTTCCGTTAGGTTGGGGAATAATAGCACATGATAAGTCCATTTGTAATTGGCCACATATAGATGCACCCCACCTTCTAGATAGTAACATACCCCATACATTAGGAATATCAATCACAACAACATACATTAACAAAGATGTATCTCTGTTATGAGCTAAAGTAACCTTGAGATCTTTAATGAGCCCTTACATAGGAATGGACCTTGTTGGAAAATCAGAAAGGTAGAAAGATTTTCTTTATGTTGATAATTACTTGTGATATTCTTATGTTTTTATTAACTTTCTTGAGTTTATCAATAACCATAACACAAAGATCAAAGACACCAGATGTAGGCAGACAACCAAAGAAAAACCTCTATCTAAGGGAAATCTCAGTCAACAACTCTTCCTTTAATAGTTTCATGAGATGACCCAAGACTCCTGACCTAGACACAGACTTCCTCCAATCACCAAGTCAACCCTTCCCTTCTTCTGCACATGATAACCTTCCAGTAACAACTTTGACCTAAAATTTCGACCTTGCAGCAACAACGAAACTTCAACCTAGATGCAACACTTCGAACTTGAAGCAGTACTTTGATCTAGAAGCAACAACAAAATTTCGACCTCCCCAACAACAAAACTTCGACCCAATAGAACTTCGACCTAGCAGAATCTTCTACCCAATAGAATCCAAAATTTTGACCTTCCCAACAATAGAACTTCGAACCAGTAAATAGCCCAGTAGATTCACATGTTTGAGATAGATGACCTGTAACGACCTATCTATAAATATAGAGAACGCAAGAATAATAGCAGGCATACAACGTATGCATATGATAGCTACATATGCATGTGTCGCATACATCGCATTAGTATTTATATACTAAATTAACTATAAGTACTAAATACCATAACACTTCTTCGAATAGAGGTTCTACTCATTTATCAACACCCATATTGCTTAATGTATGGGTAAATATTAAAAGAGGACTATATAAATTATATATTCCAGACTATTAATAAAAAAATTATATTAATAAATTAATAAAATAATTTTTAAAATATATATAAGAAATTAATTAAAAGGGGCACTAAGTATAAAGTTATAATGTTTATATTAAATGAATACTTTAATAAAACATAATGTGATTTATTAAATCATATGACATATATACGTGACCTTTAAAAGAGATAAGGGAGATAATACGTGACATAGGAGCGTGTCACCAGCAAACTAAGCGGTGGGCTGCTGATGGAAGAGCGGCCACTGCTAAGCAACGGGATAAAAACCACGGAACAGAGATTTAGAAGGGGGGCCGGAGGGAAGAAAATCTGAAGGAGGAAGAACATCATCTACGGAAATCATCCACAGGAAGTGCTTGAGTTGTTCTGAGGTTCTGAGCACAGGGGAACAGTGGGCTTTTACTAAGAAGCTTACTGGATTGAGCAGCCATGTTCTGCTCAGTTTGGCTGGGTGGATTCGGTCTTTTGGCAACCGAAGCAGGGAGTTGGAGTCATCATCAACCGCAAGGGCACAGGTAGGTACCCTCAACAGTTCTGTTAGATAATCTATTAAATAAATTTTGTAAGAGTTTAGGAACATAATTACAGGTTCAGTATAAAATTTCCTTTACTGTTTTTACACCTGTTTTCACAGTCTTGACATTTGGTATCAGAGCAGGTTAAACCCTTTCGACCTTACCGGCCCTACGCATTGTGTAATTCTCTGTTGAATTTTATTTTTGTTGAAACTGTTGCGTAGAGAAACATATCAAGGGCCTTGCTAATTAAACCAGCCTGAGAATATGCACTAGTAAGATCGCTTAATGCTTGTACAGTGGAATTCCAACCCTGGTTTTTCATGTTTTCAAGAATAAGCTCTGCCTCATTGAACATTCTGTTAGTGGCTAGCATACTGAGCATTGCAGAAAATAGATGGCGGTTATGCCTAAAACCCTTCTGCTGTCCAACCCAATTGAAAAACATGAATGATAAGTCTATATTTTGGAGGTGTTTGAGAACAAGAACTATATCGTTCGGTCTAATGGAAGCCGAGGCAAGTCGTAGCTTCAATGTCTCCTGCCATTGTTGTTGGGTTCTCGCAATTTCGCAGACTTCATCCACCAATGCCCATTCTCTCGTATAACCTAATCATGGGCAGTTCACATACTGATGAAAAAAAAAAAATACAGTCGAAGATCACATTGAAAACATATACAGTATACTAGAGCATGAAAATCATGAAATAGATTAGTAGCACATCGTATTTCTTAAACACAACTCTAACTTTTTCGAAGCTTTCATGAATTTTAGGGAACTTCATGATAACACTGTTGAATGTTTTCATGGTGCAATTTCTACAAATTGCTCTCTTCTTCAGAGCCTCGACCATCTTAAGTTCTAGGTTTGAGGGTTTGCTCTGTGGCATAAAGAAATTTAAAATACTTTTAATGCACCCATTTCCTTTGTATAAAAGAATTTCCACAACTAGATTAGCACAGGACCAGTTATGTAAGATGAAAAGCAAAGCCAGAGGCAAATTTCTATCCAAAACAGAGTATAGTGCACCCAACCTAATGAAATAACATTGTCGTCAAATAGAAAACTACTACATTGAAGCAGACGCATCACGAATCTGTGCTTGTCATAATAGCGTAGGCATGTCGTTTACAGCTGGAGTGGGAGGAGAAGGGATCCCAGCCACGAATTTCGAACCTGTGACCCGCGTGTCGGCATGGTTCCACCTTTCGGGTGGTCGAACGTCGGGTGTCGACGTCTTAGTTACCAGCGTTATCGTGTTAATATTATCGCTATAATCGTGCCTGTGTAATATCTGATTAATATGGGTGCGTAAATGTAATATTATTTCATTTAATCTTATAAAAAAAATCGCTGAACGACTTTAAAAAAAATAATTTTTACAAATAATAATAATTATAAATTATTTATAAAACAGAAGGACAATGATGGACTCAGCTGCAACAGTGTTAGCGTTGGTATCGCACTAAACTGTGGAGACGACCTTATATTTTATTCATGGACTCTGTTGCGTACAGTTGAAAATATCACCAAATTGACCACGATTGGCACCCTCCAATGGTACTTTGCACTTTGGATTTAGTAAGTGGATTCTTTTAAGTCCATGTGATATGGTGGACGTCCCCACGAAGAAAGTGTTTTCTAATCAATATCTTTGGGTTCTAATGTTCCGTTTCTAATTAATAGTGGATCGGTCAAGGTTAAAGAAATTCAATTTAGTTATTGCGTTTTGGGTCTTATTAGGTTGGAATATTTGGTTTCTAATTAATAGTGAGTCAGTTTAGTTTCCAAAATTAAGTTACGTTATTTAGTGTGTTTGTGATCATTATTTTAAGTTTAAGAAATTCAATTAAGTTGTTTAGCTTTATTGTATGTGCCATGTGGTTTTTATACTTAAGGTTTAGGAATACAACATATTTATTATTTATAATCAAGGTTTATGCATACTAGTTTTAATTGGAAAATGATATTTAAAAAAAAAATGGGCATATGAGGTCCCCTTTTCTTTTAGCTTTAGTTTAGAAAATTTTATAAAATAAAATAAAATGTTACAAATTATTTAATCAATTATAATCCAAAATTTGATAGAAGAATAAGATAATGTAAATATTATGTTGGAAAAATAGAAATGATATTTAGATTGTTTAATTGGTATCATCTAAGTTACTTGGTTCTACTAGAATTTGACCCTTATATTTATTTTATAGAAATATATAAACTACCAGCCTACCATAATCTTTATGAAAATAATTTAAATTTCTTCTATGAAATTGCAATGAATATGTTATAGTTATAATTGATATTCTGATAGGATACATCTAACATATTCCACATTATAGCTATGTGTGCCCTTCTTTAGAAGTAACAGTCAGTTTGAGGTATGATGGGTATGTTGCTGATGTTCATTATAACGAGGCATTCAATATTTTCATTTTGTGAATGTTGCTTAGTAATTAATTTTGGATGATCTACCTTAGGAATTAATAACCATACGCTTCTGCATTATTTCATATTAGGATAGAATACCCTGCATTAGGACAAGGAGGTCGCGAGACCACCCTCCTTGACCTCGGTACCAGTAAGATCTGCCTAGCAAATAAAAATAGCAAAAAAACTATACCCGTTTATAAATGTGAAATTGCAAAAAAAAAGAAACTGTATGTTAAACCGAATGTCTACCTCAAATTTTTACAAAATTTTATAATGTGCATAAGAAACATTACAATGATAAGGACATATGAGCGACGCCGACGTGATCGGGCAGCATCACTGTCATTAATACCACCATCGTCGTCATCATCATCCCCATCGCCACCACCATTATCATCGTCTCTACCGAGACCATTATCAACACCAATCGCTCCAGCACCGGAGTTGACCATGATAATGAACTCATTGGAAGCCTTATTGGAGACATTAAAAGAATCACCTAGGGCTAAGACCAAAGAAGAACTTCAACCCTTAGCTACCAGTTCAACGGAACCAAAGAATTTTGACCACAAAAGATCAAAAGAATATATTTCTAGGGAGCTTCAGAAAATTAAACTCCCAGAATTTTCAGGAGGTCGAGCAGGTGAATGCGCTGAGGCATGGCTAGAAGGAACGAACAGATGCTTTAGATTAAGAGAATATTCTTCTTCTGCAAAAACAAAAATTGCTGTATTTCAATTAAAGGAAAGTGCCTTGATTTGGTGGGGAAATCTGGAAAAACAACTGCACCTTACATCGGATAATGTCCCTTGGGAATTGTTTGAGGAAAGATTCCGCGCAAAGTATTTACCTCCATACTTTTAACAACAACAAGCCAGAGCCTTCCATACATTAGTTCAAGGTAATAAAACAATGGAAGAATATGAGATAACGTTTATGGAACTTGTAAAATACATTCACTACTTAGATTCTGATGAACGTCAAGCTGAACGCTTCATATTTGGGTTAAATCCTCGCATCAGGGCCTTGGTGAGTATGTGGAAACCATTATCAGTAGCTGAGGCGGTAGAATGTGGTCGTTATGCGAAGGAACATCTAGGGATCAAAAATGATGTAGGGCCAACAGAACCTTTACAATCAGCATTTCCAGGAAAGACTCCCCGAAATTTCTTCAGAGGAGGTAGCTCGAGGCCACCTTATGGTAATAGATTTACCCCAAGAAATGTAGGAACAAGAGCTCCCATGGCAGTTAACACTATAGCCGCTGAATCATCAAACACCAATCCATGGACATCTTGTGGAACTGCCAATAGAGGAAGAAATTCAAGAGGAAACAACATGAGAGGACGGAGCTCTTTATCTAGAAATTCACGTCCTGATTCAAGAGGATCAACGCAGCTTAATTGTTGGGGATGTGGAGGACCGCATTTTCAACGTGATTGTCCAGAAGCTTCGTCAAATATATTGCATAGGAATGGAAAGGAACCAATATCAAATAATCAAGGTAATCATAGAATTCATGCAGTAGTCAACAACGACCAAGCAGCACATCAATCCACTGTAGTGGAATCTTCAGGTATTATTAATGGTATAAAACTCAAAAGCTTATTTGATACTGGTGCCACAGATAGTTTTATTTCGTCATATGTATTAAATAAATGTGGGTTGGCAGCTCGCAGTCAAAATGATTTCAAACAGGTGGAAATGGTCTCAGGAGAACTCTAATCCGTAGACTTAAGTGTGGATCAATGCAAAATTGACCTAGGGGTCTGTACGACTAAACTGAAAGTTTATGTCAAAGCCTTAGGAACTTACGATCTTGTCATAGGTATGGATTGGCTAGAAGCTCATCAAGCTTGGGTAGACTATTATGGGAAAAGAATTCTAGGTATAAATGATAAAGGAGAAGCGATCCAAATTCAAGGAATCAAAAGAAAAGTATCTTTACGTTACATATCCACAATGAAAATGAAGCGTTGCTTACGAAAAGGTTGTCAGGCATATGTGATTCAAGAAATAAGTAAAGAAAAGCGCCATCCTTAGAACAATATCTTGTGTTAACCGAATTTCCAGATGTATTTCCAAAGGAACTACCAGGTTTACCCCCTGTAAGAGAGCTAAATTTCACTATTGAATTGAAACCTGGTACTCAACCAATCTCTAAAACGCCTTATAGAATGACAGCTCCAGAACTTCAAGAATTGCAAATTCAATTGAATGAACTACTGGATATAGAACATATTCGACCCAGTATATCACCTTGGGGCGCTCCTGTAATTTTTGTCAAGAAGAAAGATGGATCCTTAAGATTATGCATAGATTATCGAGACTTAAATCGAGCTACAGTAAAGAATCGATATCCTATGCCTCAAATCGATGATCTTTTTGATCAAATGAAAGGAGCTGTTGTCTTTTCAAAATTGATCTTCGATCAAGCTATTATCAGCTAAGGGTTTCTGAAAACGATATTTCTAAGACTGCATTCCGAACACGTTTTGGACATTATGAGTTTACTGTGGTACCATTTGGATTAACAAATGCACCAACAATATTCATGAATCTTATGAACAATGTTTTTTGCGAATATCTTGATCAATTTGTACAAGTCTTTTTAGATGATATTCTCATCTATTCCAAGAATAAGAAAGAGCATGAAGATCATTTACGGATAGTATTGTCTTGCCTTAGAAAACATTAGTTGTATGGAAAATTATCCAAGTGTTCATTCTTTTAGGAAAAGATTCATTACTTAGGTCATATCATATCAGGTGAAGGGATTTCAGTAGACCCTGAGAAGGTAAAAGCAATTATGGAATGGCTAATACCGAAAAACTCACATGAAATACGAAGCTTTATGGGTTTAGCCGGTTACTACCGAAGATTTGCGGAGGGATTCTCCAAAATTGCAAAGCCGATTACAACCCTTCAGCGTAAAGGTGTTAAGTATGAATAGACTGAGGAATGTAATAAAGCATTCTCTGAACTCAAAAAACTACTCACCAGTGCACCAATTCTAAGAGTCCCTGATATGGACAAGGATTTTACGGTATGTACTGATGCGTTCAAACAAGCGCTGGGTGCAGTATTGATGCAGGATAGAGGAGTGATAACATATGCCTCCAGAAAGTTAAAACCTCATGAAGAACTCTATGCTACTCACGATTTAGAGTTAGTTGCTGTAGTACTAGCTTTAAGATTTGGAGACATTATCTAGTGGGACGAAGTTTTATACTTAAAAGCGACTATCAAAGTTTACAATATTTGTTCACCCAAAGAGACTTAAATGCCAGACAAAGACGATGAAGTGAATTCCTAAGTGAATATGACTTTGGAATATCATATATTAAGGGAAAAGAAAATGTAGTAGCAGATGCTTTAAGCATAAGACCTCAGATATTCTCTCTCATACCTATCAAAGTAGACTTAAGGCAACGATTACTGGAATATCTCATAGAAGATAGCTGATATTTAAAGGTAAGATTTGGTCTTGAGGGTGAAAAGCCAAAAGAATCTAAATTTGAAGGATATGAACTAGAAGATGATGGAATCTTACAATTCCATGGAAGGATGTATATTTCTGATAATAAGGATCTTCGAGACACTATCCTTAAGGAAGCCCACTGAGCAGTATATTGTGCACATCCTAGGGTAAAGAAAATGTATTTGGATACTAAGAAACTCTTCTTCTAGTCAGGCATGAAACGTGATATCGCTCAGTTTGTTGCAAAATGTTTGGAATGTCAACAAGTAAAAGCAGATCATTGTCATCCAGCAGGTCTCTTGCAACCTCACGACATTCCTATGACCAAATGGGAGATTATTTCTATGGATTTTATCACTGGGTTACCTCTTACTTTTCAAAGACAATGCCATTCTGGTAGTAGTGGATAAATTAACAAAAAGCGCCCATTTCATTCCTGTAAGAGATACTTACGAAGTTGCTGACATAGCGTGAGTATTCATAAATGAAATTATCAGATTTCATGGAGTACCTAAGAAGACTATATCCGATAGAGATTCACGATTCACTTCAAGATTCTGGACTTGCATGTAGTCACCCTTAGGAACTCAACTAAATTTAAGCATTGCTTACCATCCTGAGACTGATGGGCAAACAGAAAGGGTAAATCAAGTACTTGAAGACATGTTGAGAATGTATGTTATGGATCAGCAATCACACTGGGAAAAGTACTTACCCTTAGTCGAATTCGCATACAATAACAGTTACCACAGTTCGATTGGAATGCCTCCATTTGAAGCTTTATACGGCAGACTTTGCAGAACACTGTTAAGTTGGGACAGGTTAGAAGATCGAGTGATAATAGGACCAGAATTAATCCAAGAAATGGAAGAACAGGTAAGACAAATTAGACAACGATTAAAGGAAGCATAGGATAGACAAAAGAGTTATGCTGATGCTAACAGAACTGATAGGAAGTATGAAGTAGGGGATCAGGTTTTCATCCGCATCAAACCGAATAAAAGTACTATTCGATTCGGAAAATGAACAAAGTTGTCACCCCGATTTATTGGACCATTTAAAGTCATGGAAAGAGTTGGACCTGTCGCCTATCGTCTTGCCCTGCCACCTCACTTGCATAAAATTCATAATGTATTTCATGTATCTGTATTAAGACATTATATAGCTGATCAATCTCATAACCTTCAATGGAAGGAACTGCAGGTATCAAATGACGGAATCATGTTGGTCGAACCGTTATGTACACTGGAACGTAGGGTTCGACAACTCAGGAATCGTCTGGTATACCAAGTTAAGGTCCAATGGGACAAGTATAGTCCTGGATCGATTACTTGGGAAGATACAAAGGACATATGTTAAAGATACCCTAATCTGTGTCAATTTTGAAGAACTTTAAACTATGTTTAGTATATATTTACTTTACTGCAAATCAGAGACTCAGAACCATTTTGAATGATCATATATAAACGTGAATTTTTATGACATAATATATGTTTAAATTCTGGTGGTACATGGATACCAAAACGAAATATGTTATTGATCTTACTAAATTTTAGTTGTCAAAGTAAAGTTTAAGACATTTAAATGATTTTACTTCTGATGGGAATTATCATATTATAATTCTGTTTTATTTATGCATGCTAATATGATTGATGGGATAGAAATCAAAGAATAATTACATTTTAAATGAAAGTCAATGACATGAATAGAATATGGCAAAATATGTTATACTGTAGTTGACATATGTGAATTATACATAAGTTATTTTGAATATGTTAATGCACATTTTATAAATGCATGGACAAGTGTATGATTGCAGATAATATCTGTTACCAAAATGACCACGTGATGACAGAACCTCAGAACAATTAAGGCTCGAAGAGATTTTATGATAGGGTATTAACCCTAATTCTATTGGGAGGGATGGAGGTGTTGCCCACCGTTTATCCTCCGAACCCTGGAGTCATGGGAGGACTGTGCGAATCACGCTCCCCTAGACGTGTGATGATGACTGCCGGATGCCTACTGGGAATCAGGTCGGTATAACTGACGCTGTCATCCTTAGAATTTATGAATGGTTAGGTCAGTAAAACTGACGCCATGGCATACTCCAGTTGAGGACGGATAGGATGGGAGTGGAAGAGATTAGGAAGGATAGGATGATTTTGAATAACTTGGGAACCTGGTTAGGGGAAGGCATAACCATTAAAATTATAAACCTAGAAGTATTCAAAACACCAATTTTATAGTATCCTTACATTAAATAAGAATTTAACCTCGATTTACAATTCCAAGAAGAATGTACTAATTGCTATCATAAGTAATCATATAAAAAAAAACTCTAACTTCGGGACGAAGTTGTTTTCAAGAGGGAGTGTATGTAACGACCTATCTATAAATATAGAGAACGCAAGAATAATAGCAGGCATACAATGCATGCATATGATAGCTACATATGCATGTGTTGCATACACCGCACTAGTATTTATATACTAAATTAACTATAAGTACTAAATACCATGACGATTCTTTGAATAGAGGTACTACTCATCCATCAACACCCATATTGCTTAGTGTATGGGTAAATATTAAAAGAGGACTATATAAATTATATATTCCAGATTATTAATAAAAAAATTATATTTAATAAATTGATAAAATAATATAAATTTAATATTATATTAATAAATTAATAATATAAATAAATCATATTAATAAATTAATAAAATAATTTTTAAAATATATATAAGAAATTAATTAAAGGGGCACTAAGTATAAAGTTATAATGTTTATATTAAATGAATACTGTAATAAAACATAATGTGATTTATTAAATCATATGACATATATACGTGACCTTTAAAAGAGATAAGGGAGATAATACGTGACATAGGAGTGTGTCACCAACAAACTAAGCGGTGGGCTGCTGATGGAAGAGCGGCCACCGCCAAGCAACAGGATAAAAACCACAGAATAGAGATTTAGAAGGGGGGACGGAGCGAAGAAAATCTGAAGGAGGGGGAACATCATCTACGGAAATCATCCACAAGAAGAGCTTGAGTTGTTCTGAGCACGGGGGAACAGTCGACTTCTACTACGAAGCTTACTGGATTGAGCAGCCAGGTTCTGCTCAGTTTGGCTGGGTGGATTCAGTCTTTTGGTAACCAAAGGAGGGAGTTGGAGTCATCATCAACTGCAAGGGCACAGGTAGGTACCCTCAACAGTTCTGTTAGATAATCTGTTAAATAAATTTTGTAAGAGTTCAGGAACATAATTACAGGTTTTGTATAAAATTTCCTTTACTGTTTTTACACCTGTTTTCACGGTCTTGACATGACCCAACAATCTTTGATCTAACAATTCTCCTTCTCTTGGAATTTCACACTTTTTCAGCTCCTCTTTCTATATCAAACTTATCTAAGAGTGTGTTCCAAATCAATCAAAATGCTTGTATATATACCCTTTTCTGGAGTTTAAATTACCCTTATGTAGGTTGACTTGATCAGGTAAGCGCTGACTTGGTGTGGAGGTGACAAATGACTTATCTTACTCGATATTAATTCTTTTTACATGATTCAAAAATCCAAGAAGGGTCTCTTTAAATGGACAACGACTCTAATGACTCAAGACAAAACCTAGAAGTACTCGATGGAGACTTTGACCTAAAATGTGATGAGCCAAGCATGAAACCTATGCTTTAATAAGTCATAATAATAATAATAAAATTTATTTTTCTTTCTTTTAATAAATACATTTCATTGTGACTTAGATACAATTATGAAGACCGAACCTAGTTACATTCTTCAACAGACCCAGAGTCAAAACCACAATTTTTTTTGTAAGGTCTGGTAATTTTTAATTCTAATTGGTTCATACTTCCAATGGCATAATGTTTGCAGCAGCTCCAAAATCTAGCATGCAATTATGGAGGAGTAACTTGTTTATAGCTAATGTCTACAAAAATGGCTCATGCTCAGGATTAGTTTAGACTGTTATGAAACTAGCTCAAGAAAAGATAGAAAAGATAGATCAACGCCTTAGAATTCAGCCTCTTCGAGGGGGAACCTCCTTTACATTACATAAATGAACAATTCTTGGATGATACAAATGACAAAACCTCCTTTCTATATATAGGAGTCTAAGGAGTCATAATATAACCCAGTCGACCTAACAATAATAATATAAAGCCACAAAAATAACAATAGAGGGATTCTATGGGGCACAGTAATAACAATATGGGGACAATAGGGGCACAACAATATTAATAAGGGGAACAACTACAATAGTAATGGGGTAATCACTAGTATTATAGGGACCCAACATGCCCCTCTCCTTCAAAAAAAGTGTTGTCCTCAACGCTTGAGTAGTTCTGGATACTTCTGTATAAAATTCTCATCCTCCCATGTGGAATCTTCTATAGATAAGTTCTTCTACTTGATAAGATACTCTGAAATTGATCGATTTCGTAGCTGTTGAGATCTTGTTTCTGTGACTGCTTCCGGTTCCAATATAATTTTTCCTTCCTCGTCAAGTTCTGGCAATATTGTTTGAACTGGGATCTTGTCGCCTATAACCTTTTTAAACATGAAACATGGAAAACTGGGTGCAATCGAGAAGCTGCAGGAAGCTCCAATTTGTATGCATAGTACCAATCTTTTGCAACACCTCGTACGGACCATAATACTTTGGTGATAATTTATTATCCTTCTTAGCTTGCTTGAGGGACATTTGCTTATATGGTTGTAGCTGTAGAAATACCCAATCACCTACAAAAAAACTTCTTTCGCTGCGATGTTGATCTGCCTGTTGTTTCATTCTATTATGTGCCAACACGAGGTTATCCTTTAAGAGTTGGAGGACTTGTTGTTGATGTTCGATGTGATGTTCCACTGCTTGAACCTTAGAATTTTCTCTTAAATATGATGTTATGGATGGTGGTTGATACCCATAAAGTGCCATAAATGGGGTCATTTTTGTTGTTGTATGGAAGGAAGTGTTATACCACCATTCAGCCAGAGCCAACCATTTGACCCATTGTGTTTGTTTATCAGATACAAAGCAACGAAGATATCCTTCCAAACATTTGTTTACTATCTCAGTTTGCCCATCAGATTGAGGATGATAAGATGAGCTTTGAGCTAACTGAGTACCAAGACAAGAAAATAATTCTGTCCAAAAATTTCCAGTGAAAATGGGATCTCTGTCACTTACAATAATCTTTGGGTTTCCATGTAGCTTTTGAATTGTTTCCATAAATGCATTAGAAACTGTACTAGCTTTAAATGGATGTGATAATGCACAAAAGTGTGCATACTTGGTAAGTCTGTCAACTACCACCATGATGACACTCTTTCCCTCAGACTTGGGTAAACCTGTGATAAAATCCATTGGAACCTCCTTCCAACGTTGGCTTGGAATGGATAAAGGTTGTAATAGACCCGGTGTCTTAATTGTTTCAACTTTATTTTTGGAAAACCAAAAATTCTGCCACAAACTTTTGAATATCCGATTTAAGGCCATCCCAAAAAAATTCCTTCTTAACCCTGTGGTAAGTTTTAAAAATCCTGAGTGCCCTCCTAAGGGAGAAGTGTGCAATTCCATAAGAATCTTTTGTTTTAGCTGGGAATTCTTACAGAGGTATAAGCGATCTTTGTACCATAACGAATCATTTTGCCAGCTAAGTGTATCAGACGTACTGGAATCTTGTTGTAACTTTCGAATAAGTGCCCACACTTCTTCATCATTCTTCCATTCCTCCCTTGCTTCGTTTATCCAATCTGGTTGGATAATAGAAATGGCGCACAACAATGCTTCCACATCCCCATCCTTTCCTGAGAGTGCATCTGCCACCACATTCTGCTTCCCTTTTTTGTAGATGATTTCAAAGTCATAACCCAACATCTTTGTGACCCACTTTTGTTGCTCTTCAGAGGATAATCTTTGTTCTAAAAAGTATTCAAGGCTATCATGATCTATTTTTACCTTGAAGTGTCTTCCCATTAGGTAGGTCACCATTTCTTAAGTGCATGGAGTATTGCCAACATTTCCTTCTCATAAATAGCTTTGTGTAAAAACTTTCCCTTGATTGGACGACTTTCAAAAGCAATGGGTCTTTCATCTTGCATTAAAGCAGCACCAATTCCATTTCCTGAAGCATCACATTCCACAATAAAGGTTTTTGTGAAGTCCGGTGTAGCTAAGACAGGTGCTTGGCACATTGCCTCTTTAAGATGTTCGAAGGCCTTTGTTGCTTCTGGAGTCCATGGAAATGCATCTTTCTTCAATAGTGTTGTTAGAGGTGCTTTCTCCCATAATTCTTAACAAACTTGTGATAATACCCTGTCAACCGAGAAATCCTCACAGATGCTTTATGGATGTGGGATTTTCCATTCCTTAATGGCTTTAATTTTGCTAGGGTCTACCTTAACTCCTTCATGAGATACAATATGACCCAGATATTCCACCTCTTCGACTCCAAAGAAACATTTGGATCTTTTTGCATATAATTGTTTCTCCTCCAATAGTTGTAGCACCCTGTCAACATGTTCAACATGATCCTTCCAAGACTTGTGGTAGATTAGTATATCATCAAAAAATACTAACACAAATTTTCTAAGGAATGGTTTGAAAATTGAATTCATCAAACCTTGAAATGTTGAAGGTGCATTGGTAAGGCCAAAAGGCATGACCAAAAATTCATAATGACCCTCATGAGTTCTAAATGTTGTTTTCGGAATGTCTTCATTCTTCATTCTGATTTGATGATATCCTGAACGAAGATCCAACTTGGTGAAGTAAATTGATCCATGCAATTCATCAATCACATGAATGGGAAACTTATCTCTAATAGTGAGATTGTTGAGCTCCCTATAATCGGACACATGTGCCATGATCCATCCTTCTTGTGCACCAATACTACTGGAGCAGAGAAAGAACTTTGACTCGGTTGAATTATACCAGCCTCTAGCATTTCTGCAACCATACGTTCAATTTCACTCTTTTGGACATAGGGATATCTGTACGGCCTGATGTTTGGAGGAACACTTCCTGGAATTAGATGAATAGCATGATCATGATCACGCACAGATGGGAGACCTTTGGGAGTCTCAAATACCTTGGAATGATTGTCTAGGACTTTTTGGAGATTTGGAGAAATAGATGATTCCAATGTGGAAACATCTAGCGAACATAATTGTGCAATTACACCTTTTCGTTCATTTTTTAGAAGCTTTGTCATACCATTAGAGCTGATTATCTTTCCCGGTTTCCCTGCAATACCTTTTAATACAACTTCCTTTCCTTCCATAGAAAATTTCATGAAAAGTTCTTGAAAATTAAAAGCTATTGTACCCAAGGATTGTAGCCATTGGACTCCTAATACAACATCAGCACCTCCCAATGGAATGGAAAACATCGGGCTAGTCAATACATATTCTCCCATGGATAGCTTGATATTATGGCACTTTCCAGAGCAATTTATTGTTCCTCCGTTTGCAACCATCACTTGACACTCTGGTGCTGGATATAAGAAGCAATTCAATTCTTTTGCTACCTTACAATGAATAAAATTGTGAGTACTTCCTGAATCAATCAACACTATTACCTTTTTTTTCTTGCTTTGTCCTTCTATCTTGATGGTTTGGTTTGAGGAGTGGTAATTCCCGCCAATGCATTACAAGATATGGTCAGATTCATTTGTTCTTCATCTAGGCTTTGTTCCTGGAGTATATCCTCTTCTTTTGACCTTTCTTGCTCCTTTTCTTCTTCCTCTTCACAATCTATGTAGAATAATTTCTTCTCAGCACACTTATGACCTTTAGTGTATTTGCTATCACAATTGTAACAAAGCCTTTTGCTCTTTTTTCTTCCAATTGTTGTGGTGTCAACCTTATAGGTTGTGGAAGACTAGGGGCAACAACACTTCCATCTTTATAGTTGTTAGTGGTATGCTTCTTGGTTGCCATAATTTTGCTTTCCATTTTTCTTGCTAACTTGAATGCTTCTCTAATGAATCAGGTTCCCAAAGGCGAACATCATGTTGGATATTATCCTTTAAAGACCCTATGAACACATCAATCCTATGCTCCTCTGGAATATCTTTTACCCTTATGTTCAATTTTTGGAACTCCTCAATGTGCTCCATTATTGAACCCTTTTGTTTGAGACTTATCAATTGGCTAAAAAAAGTGTTGCTTTTTGTATCCTCATAATGTGCCATCAATTCTTCCGTAAAAATTGCCCAAGTGATAAATTGTTTACGAGAGAAAAGCCATTGATACCATACAAACTGATTTGGTTCCAAATATAAAGTTGACATACGTACCTTTTGTGTGTTTTGCACATTATTGAGATCGAAAAATTGATCCATCTGTAATATCCATGTTGCGGGATCCTTGCCATCAAACTTCCCCATATCGATTTTTGGAATATGGTGGGTCTTCAATCCAATATTAGAGTCTATGGAATCATGATTAACATTTCTTTTGCTTTCATCATGAGTTTCCTTTAGTACCTTTTCACCATTAGTGACCATTCCTTGTAGCAACTTATTCATATTTATTGTCAATTCTTCCATCTTATCATCCATGCCATCAATTTGAGCGTCCATTCCATTCATCTTAGCGTCCATGCCATTCATCTTAGCGTCCATGCCATTCATCTCATCTTCCATGCCATCCATCTTAGCTTCTATGCCCTTCTTTAAATAATCCATCTTAGCTTCTACACCTTTCTTTAAACCATCCATCTTAGCTTCTACATCTTTCCTTAAACCATCCATCTTAGATTCTCTTGCTTTTTGTGCAAGTGACACTTGTTGCACTTGTTCTTGTAATTTTGATATATCATGTAGCATTTCTTCCTCTTCTTCATGAGTCATGCTAGAGCTTTCAGGTTCCTTACTAGGTGTTTGCATTTTCTTTCCTCGAGGCCTTAGTTACCGATAATAATGCTCTACTATGCCCTTTTAATTCCTTCAAATTAAATTTCAAACCAATCTTAAGCAAAAATTTAAAAGAATCTACACACCTTTTTCACTTTGTAGGAGCTCGATATTGCCTCTGATGTATCTCTGTACATTCAAATCATCCTGTTCTGAAATTGTGACCTGCAGTAGCCCTCTACGTCCTCTTTCCAATGCCACCAGTCCAATCCAAATTGGATTCTCCAAGGAAGGTTTATGCGAAATCTCCCACAGTGACCTGATTGTGGACTATTTCAGTAGGGAAAACTTGTACGATGTGCCACGAGTCCCTGTTTCATCTTTTGGCTCTAAAAATATATATACCAGAAACTACAGTCCATCCTCTTTCTGTACATTCTTATGAAATTTCAATCCAATGCTCAGATAAAAAGTTATGATGATTTTCCCCAGGTCACCTGTTTGGAATGTAATTCAGGAGTCTGCAAAAATACCAACTTCCTCAGATGCTATCTCCACAAATATAGCGTAAAACGCTCTGAAATGCAGACTCGATATTCAACACGATGTCTTCTCAAATGGGTTTTTTTTTTGCTTCTGAAACGTCGCAGACAAAAAGTTATTGCGAAAATTCCATGATGACCTGTTTGGAGCAGCGAAACCCTAGAATCCAAAGCTCTGATACCAAATGTTATGAACCAGCTCAAGAAAAGATAGAAAAGATAGATCAACGCCTTAGAATTCAGCCTCTTTGAGGGGGAAACCTCCTTTACATTACATAAATGAAAAATTCTTGGATGATACAAATGACAAAACCTTCTTTCTATATATAGGAGTCTAAGGAGTCACAATATAACCCAACCGACCTAACAATAATAATATAAAGCCACAAAAATAACAATAGAGGGATTATAAGGGGCACAGTAATAACAATATGGGGGAAATAGGGGCACAAAAATATTAATAAGGGGTACAACTACAATAGTAATGGGGTAATCACTAGTATTATAGGGACCCAACATTTTCTATCCCAGGTGAAGAGCAATGAGTCCAATTACTGGAATTAGTCGAATAAGCACAAATAGAAGACCTACAATTTTGGAGACAAGACAAACAAAAGGGGATGGAAAATAGCTACAGTCAACAATAGATATCCTTTAAAGATTCAATAGAACAACCGAATTTGTCCAGAATTCTTATTTTCTAGTTTTGTTTCAGAAATATCTATATCTTTGTTAGATATTATTTTGTAATAAATTCCTTTTTGGAATCTGAAGTTAATTCAATAGAAAGTCTATAAATATTTTGTAATAAGACTTAGTAGGGGTTGGAACATGTATGAAGAAAAGAGATCTACCTTGATGTAAGCCATCGATTGTACTCAAAGTAATCAATTTTCATAAATACAGAGGAATTTGTGTTCTAGGATTCTTGCGTCAAACAAATGGTGATGTGTTCTCTTATGTTAAATTGTTCCTTTTTCTAATTTTCCATATGAATTCCCCTTCCTGATTGTTGCAAGAAGATTAATATTTGAATTTACTTAAGTGTACTTTGCTCTAGCTTGTTATAAACAATATTAATGTTTTCTTGATGACATTAAATATAAAATTCATTCCAACATGTTTTATATTTAATTGATCGTCTACCTTTTCATCTCATCCACACCATAAATGTATTAAAGGATCCAAGATTTTTCCTCTGTCAATTTGAAATTGACTACCAAAACTTTTATGACTCCATGCCTAATGGAATTTTTCTAGCATCTTTCAACCAACCTTTTAAAACCCTACCTCAAATTTTAATAACTAGCCTAAGATCTTAAAAACATAAATCTAAATCATACAGAGAAAGCCCTCTCTGAAGCTGGAAGGGCTAGATCCCATCTTTAAAAGTGGTTTGTGGTTACCTTTGTAGTTTTTTTCCTCAACCTAGGAAAATTACATAGTGCTAACATTATGGCGACCTTGCTGGGACAATTAAAAGAAAAATATTTCCCTCGTAAATATTGATTCAAAACTTAAAATCTATTTCCTCTGGGTGATAATGAAGTATAAGTTATTCAAGCTAATTTCCCACCCATAATTTGTATATATACCTAGCTGTAAATAATCTATTTGAATATCTAGCTATGAGGAAAATCTACACCAAATCCCACATAGATCCTAACCCACCTAAAACTGTAAATAATCCTAAGAAGTTGATTAGGAAGAAGAGTTTTACAGAAAGCCAAGAAATTTATAATCCTTTGCCAAGAGAGAATTCACTTCAATAAATTTTTATAACAATTGAGGATATTGAATTTGATTTACCCTTTGAGCATAGTCTTTTCATAAACAAATTAGAAAGCTTTGTCCCTGAGATAGTATTTGATGAAACTATTTTGAAGCTTCACATTCAGCACATAAGCCTATCATTTTAGATTATGACAAAGATTTTATACAATAGTTTAAAAAATTAAAGATTTGGTGACTAAATTGAATCAGGTTGCTCATAAACCATTTATAGGTCAACAAACTACCTTTTCTTCTTTTGCCTCATCATCTAACCCTCCTGTGGTTTCACTTTTTTCCATTGTTCCCATTTCATCTCTCATCAAAACTCCTTTTATACCAACTCAACAAGTCATTATTCCACCTCCTTTACCACCCCTAACATCGAGCACAACTATAGTTTCATCCTCCTCTCATATTCCAATCATGGTAGCTCATTATGCCCATTTGGTTTTACAAGCACCATTGAATTCCATGCCATAGAATTATGCACAACGTATACCCCAATTTGAAGGCACTGGGCCTATCACAGCATAATAACACATAAACAATATGAATGACTTCTGGGACTTATGATGTGAAAATAAGGCTCTTTGCACAAATTTTGGTAGGGGAAGTTAGAAAATGGTTTAGGGGATTGCCAACGGGTAGTATTGCAAATCTACAACAATTTCATCGAATTTTCCTTTCAAGGTGGGAAGTAAACACGAATCCTCTTCAGATCCTTGCAGAATATGAAATTTTAAGGAGATCTCCAGGTGAAACAGATCAGGATTATTGCATTAGGTTTAACAATGTTTACAATCATATTCCAACAACAACAAAACCTCCACCAAGACTAGATTTAATTTGATTTCTAGATGGATTTGATGCTAATATGGCTTATCAATTGAAAGAGAGAAATCCAGCTACCTTAGAAGAAATGCAAAGAAATGTTGTTAGTGTAGAAGCAATTTTTTTGGCCAAAAGAGCAAAAGTAAAAGTTGAAAGAAGGGTGACCATTAAAGAAGGACCTTCTTCTCCTTCATCAGATGCAAAGCTAGACACCTTAGTTAAAACTTTGGAATGGATGATGGAAAAAATGAGTTTGACTGATAGAGCTCCACCAGGAGCATCCCAAGGGGGTTCTTAGATAAAAATTTCTAATTTGAGAAGGAACCAACCCCAAATTAAACAAAGAGAGCAAAGAGCCCCAGCAGATCAACAACAAATTATACCTCCTTTTCAGGAGAGCTATGCAAATGAGGAAAATGGGATAGTTGATCAACCAAAAGAGAATCTGATTAATATTTTTGGTAGAGAAATAGACACTATTCTCTTAAGAAAGGAGGAAAAATATTTCTTCTTGTTATCACAACTAGAATCCATCCCTGCAGAATCAGATGATTATAAAAAAGGATATCAAAATTCTATTATGGAAGTACACAAACAGTATAATCTGTGAATTAAAAAGGTTGTAGAAAACCCTCCCAAGAAGATTCATGTTGATACACCTTCTACAAGCCAAAAAAAGGATGACACCCTAAAAGAAGTTCCTCAAAAACAAGATGTAAGCATTAAAGAAGTAGAAAAGCCTCAACATTCTTTCAATATTTAAAATGAATTATCCAAGGTTAAAAATTTTGTTCCTCTAAGTGAATTGATGAAAAAGGATGTGTATAGAACTGAAGTCATAAAAGCATTAAAGATAGAGGAGGGAACATATAATATTAGCTTAAGTGATGACCAACCTAAATTATTATTTGGACCTGAAGTTGAAGGAAAGTCACAAGATGGTAATGTGCCACCATTCTATGTTAGTCTTTCATAATGCCATGTTGGATTCTGGTGCTTCACATAATCTCATGCATAGAGTCATTATGGAAAAATTTGGATTAGATATAACCAAACCATATAGAGACCTTTATTATTTTGATTCTAGCGAAGTAATATTCTTAGGTCTAATCAAGGATTTATGTGTAACTCTAGCTCAAATCCTAGCAAAGAGTGTGGTCATGGATATTGTTGTGGTTGATATACCTCCTAAATATGGAATGCTCTTGTCAAGATCTTGGGGTGGCGGGAGGAAGGGGTGGGGGGGGGGGGGGGGGGTGTGCGTGTTACATGGTACCTAGAAGATGGACATGACATATGCAACTATTCTTGACTTTGGTCAACAAAGGAGCTTGTACAGGGAAACAATGACGAAATATATCGTAAGTAGTTAGGAAAAACCCAATAATTACCCACTTTATTTTGTGCATTCAGACATGGGTTCTTTCATTCTATATAATGATATATGCTTAGAAGAAAAAGTGCCAGATATAGAAAGCCAATCAAGAAAAACAGAGGATGTAAAATAAAAGACTAAAACAAAAGATGTAAAGGATGAAGGCTTTTGGAATATGGATTTTGATGGGGTAGTCAGAAAGGAAGGAGCAGGGTCTGGTGTATGGATCTTAAAATCAAAATTAGGCATATTCATACAAGCTTATTCCAATGTACCAACAATATAGTTGAGTATGAGGCACCTATTTTAGGATTACAGGTATTGAATGGGTCTCAAGATAAAAGGATTTCAATACATGGTGATTCTTAACTCATCATAAATCAAATTAAAGGTGAGTATTTAGCTAAACATTCTAGCTTAAGGGCCTACAAAAATGTTGTCTTAGATTTTTTGCACTGTTTTCCAAACTATCAGTTGTATTTGATTCCTAGAAGTCAAAATATCTTAGTTGATGCATTGGCTACCTTAGCAAGTACATGTAAGATTCCTTTCCACCCAAATAAAAAATATGAAATTGAAGTGAAACATAAACCTATTGTCCCTGATAACATAAGGTATTGGCAAGTGTTTAGCAGTGACAAACAATTAGAAAATTGTTTGCAGTTAAAGGGAGAATTTTGAGGATTTACATATTGATACAGAAAATAGTGGAGATAAGGATAAAAATAAAACTGTGTTGAATCAAATTAGTGAGGACCCAAATGAAATTGAAATATTATGGTTAAAATATAATGTGATACCAAGGGGTTTGCTACCACTTAAAGAACTATTTTATTTTAATGATGTGGCTCAAAAGCCCAAGATGCAACTTGTAGGAGCTGAAGTTGAGGATTGCAAAATAGGGGATTGAAGATAATCCAAAGATTGTAAAGATTTCCAAGTATTTACCTCCTAAATGAAAACAGAAATATGTTAATCTAATGAAATAATACACTGATGTTTTTTCATGGAGATACAAAGATTTAAAGGCCTATGATACCAACATTATTCGACATACTATTGCCATCAAAGAGGACCAGAAACATTTCAAACAGAAACTGAGAAAGGTGAATCCTATTCTATTACATTTAATTGAAAAAGAGGTAAGAAAACTTTTCGATGCCAAAATTATTGTCCCTTTGAGGTTTTCTAAATGGCTATCAAATCTGATACCAATGAGGAAAAATACTGGAGAAATAAGATTATGTGTAGATTTTCTAAACCTAAATAAAGTTTCTCTAAAAGATAATTATCATTTAACAAAGATGGATCATATTCTATAGAGGGTAGTGAGTTCTAGCAGCATTTCACTTCTTGATGTTTTATTAGGTTATAACCAAATTTTAGTGCATGCATATGATCAAGACAAAACAGTCTTCACAACACTGTGGGGAACTTTAATGTATGTGAAATTGCCCTTTGGGTTTATGAACGCAGGAGAAACTTTCTAGAGAGAAATTGATATTGCTTTTACAGATCAGAAGGATAGATTTATTGTGATATATCTAGATGACATCGTTGTGTTTTCCAAAACTGATGAAGATCATTTGTTTCATTTAAAAATAGTTTTTGAGAAATGTAGGAAATTTGGTATTTCCTTGAACTCTAAGAAGTCTTTTTTTGGTTTATAATAAGGTAAACTACTAGGTCATTAATTTCAAAAGATGGTATCCGAATTGAACCAAGTAGAATTGAAGCTATTATGAAAATTGATCCACCAAGAAAAAAAAAGACGTGCAGTCTCTCATTGGCAGAATAAATTTTCAAAGGAGATTTGTTCCAAATTTAGTTGAAATCTTAAGAGTTGTCACCAACATGTTGAAAAGGGAAAAAGAAATGAAATGGAATGTTGAACCCGAAAGATCATTGTTATAGACATATTTGGACATTACAGCCCCAATCACATATGTCGATAAACCAAGGGCTCTTAAACCCCTAAAAGTGTTGTTTCATACCCTAAAGGATCATGGTCAGCTGATTACATCATTTCCCAGAAGTTCCACCTGAAAAACCACTCAGAACTGGCCAAAACTGGACCATACAAACTACTTCATGCTTAGGGTGTGATGCATACTGGTTGCTACACTGACCAGGTGCGATGCATAATGAAAGAGCCTTCTGTGGGGTGCGATGGGCGAGAGTAGACAAATGGCAGAGGAAGTTTGCTAAGTGGAAACCCATAGAATCTTCTAGAAAATTCTCATATGACACTTGCCTCTCTGAATTCACCCAAGGATGAGTAAGAGATCAAAGAAAATCTCCAAGTGGGACCAAGAACTATAAGTGAAATGACACTAATCAAAAACCCATAAGCTGAGTCACCCCTTTGCAAATATCTATAAATGGATCCCTCATTTGAGAGATCTAGGGGCTGGAATTTTGTAATTTGTAAGGAAGTGTTGTTGGTTTCTCTTTGAGAAGAAACATTGTATTGTTGGGTGATATTGTTTTTCATAAGGTGAAGAGGGCTTTCATGCTGGGAGGATGATGCTGGATCAGACAGCTGGGTTGTAATCCTCTCTTCTATTTCTACTATCAATAAAGTTCTTTGAGTTTTCCTCCATATAATCGTGTATTTGTGAATATTGCTATTTGTGGATGCAATTGTATGGTTAATGTATTTTTGATTTTGCATTGTTTATGATATCATAGATTGAGATGCTTTGATGGTGTTTTGTTTCTTTGTCTCTATAGGTATTCTCTAAAGCAGGACAAGTAGGAGAAGAGTAGCAAGCTCTATCAAGGGAGAGAGGAAACAAGCAAGGAGCCAAGCGGAAGATATAGGTTGGTCATCTTTGCTTCTCCCTTATCTATCATACATAAAGGAAATCTTGAAGTGCTTTGAATTGTTTGTTTCTAAGATAGCTACCCATCTTAGTGGGACTAGCAGATCGAAAAGACACTAGTTTTCCTGGAAACAATCATTTAATGAGGTAAGGAAACATTAACTTGTGCTCCTATTCTGATTAGCCCTGATTACACTAAATATTTCATTATTTTTTCCTTTTCTTCAGAGCATATTATTGCAGTAGTATTACTACAGAAAGACGAGGGACATGAGCAACGTATAGCATTTTTTAGCAGAGCATTAAGAGATGCTTATTTGAAATATAAAATCATGGAAAATAAAGATTTTTCTATAGTAAAGGCTTTGAAGTATTTCAGAGTGTATATATTACATTCTCACATAATTTATTTTATTCCAAGTCACAGTAGTAAAGGACATCCTTACTCAAATTGATCTAGATGGAAAAAGAGGTAAAGGAATAACAGTAATTTTGTAATATGACATTGAAATAAACCCACAAATCTTATCAAAGGTCAAGTATTAGCCAAATTAATGGCTAAATCAAATTTTCATGCATTAGACATCAATTTTGTAGCTACCCTTGATGGACAGGCGGAGCTGGTAACACCACAGGTATCAAAAAATCTTGTTACTTCTCCCTGATATACAAATATTATTTACGTTCTGCAGAATTTACAAGCTTCCCCTGGTTTGACAAGAACCAAGGCACAATCTCTTAACCTAAAAGTTGTAAAGCTTTTCATTTTAGATCAAGCTCTATATTCGAAGGATGTTGGAGTAATGTTATAGATCCATTTGGGCACATCAACCCCGACTTACAGATCAATACTACTAGGGCCCATCAAACCATAAATTAGTTGTTACATGCCCTAAATGAATTCAACCATCAGAATGCCTCCTTCCCAAGAGATTCCAAGATTGAAATCATAAAAAAAACTACCTCTAAGTAGATTAGCGTAGGTAGGCCTTTATCAGGGTGCACTACAGTGCAGCCCAATACACTGCCAGGGTGCATTGCAATGCACTTGAGTCCTCTTTGGCCTGCGCTGGGTGAATTTGAGCGAAATCTACATTGGGGTTTGGAATATTCTTATCCATAGGATGCCTCTAGAAGTTTCCTAAGGCTATCCACTCCTTTGGTCTTGAAATTGAATGAGGGAGGGAGTTAAGGAACATCAATCCCTTTATCCCTCCTCCATGGAACTAAATCCTAAGTTTGGGATGGCATTCATTATCACCATTTATGGCATAACTTCCTTCATTCACCTATAAAAAAACAACTCATCTAAGTGATCAAGGGTTGGAAATCATTGAATTATATGGAGATGTTGTTAGTATAAGACTTGAGTTGGTTTCAAGCATTGCAATTATGTCAAAATGTCTTGCATTTTATGAGGAGATGATGGGATTGAATTGGAGGAGTGATACTGAATCAAGAAAATTGGGTTGTAACTCTTCCTTTTACTAATAAAGTGTTCAAAGATTTTTCCATATGTTTGTATTTTTCATTGATGCTTTCAGATTTGTATTATGCACTTGATTCCATCTTATGTCTAATCAATAGATCATTATCACATGCTTTGATCGGTTTTTGTCTTATGTCTGTGTGTAGGTACTTTTCAAGTGGATTAAGTATGGAAAGGAGCAATAGAATTGGTCAAGGGAGATAATGAGTAAGTGAAAGCTTTAGGTAGTCTTTTTTACTATCTTATTTAATCTATTGGTTATAGAAAAAGTAGAGAATGCTTTGCACTGTTGTTCTAGAGTTAGCTACTAGTCTAGGGGTTTAAGCATTTATCTGTAGACACTAAAACTTCCCAAAATAAATTGGCAACTCCATTGGGGAGTGATTATCCATCTTAGTAGCTCATCATCCTCTTAAGACATTTCTGCATACTATACTTGTGGTGGTTGATTGAATTTCAGTCTTACTTCATTGAAAATTGAGTAAAAACTGTGTCAAATTGCCTTCAGAAATGGCTTACTATCACCAGCGCAACCCAATGAAGGACACAATGCACTGCAATGCACTTCCCGCATAGAGCCAGTGCACTGAAGTGCACTATCTCTCATTGCAGCTTGTGCTAATCCCTTGAGGGTTAAATTCCCATCTAGGAGCTGAAGTTTTTGCCAATTTTCTCTTGTTTGAATGATTTGTTGAATGTCAATGATATCTTGTCTCTGAAAATAGTTTTCCATTTCCTTAGCTGGACCTACTTAGACTAGCATTGATAAATGTTTCTTTTGTATTTTCTTTGTCATTTTCAATCTATAGTCGAAAGTTAGTGTTTTGGTTGATTGATCTTCGTCGAAAGAAAGTGTCGTAAAATCGTCTTTTCCTTCGAAAGTTGAATTATCATAAAGTCCTCATTCATGAAATATCAATTGATTGATGTGTGCATATGATTAGTCTTTTCATTGAAAGTGTTGTAATTCCTCATTTCTTTGAAAACGAAAGTGTCATAGAGTCTTCATTTCCTTGAAAAGAAATTGTCGCAAAATCGTCATTTTTATGAAAAGAGTTTATTGACCGATTGTGCATTAGTTTTCCTTTTTGTTCATTCACATCAAGGGAGATAAAAAAGAAATACATGCATGTTGCATTGAAAAAAGTTTGTGTGTGTTGAGAGGAATAGTGTAGGGAATTTTCATTTATATTGTGCTCTTTGCTCTTTGATCAAAAGAAATATGATTGCTCTATCCCTAAGTAGCTATGATTTTCATTGTTAAATTGAATGGAAAGAATGCTTATCATGATAGTAGCATTCCTAGGAATTTTAGAATACATCACGTGGTGAACTTGAATGGCAAATTCCTAAGCAAGATCAACTTAAAATAAACATCAATTTACCTAATGGAGCATTGTCCTTAACGATAACATTTAGTGGTTCTAGGCTAGAGACATGTTCCGGCGTCATCAAACAAAGTAGTTGTCGCTAACATGTCTGCAATACATCCCGAGTGTGATAACTCATTCCATGTACGTGAGTATATCGTAGCTCATCCATGTACCTTTGAGTATATAGGGCGGTGTTATAGTACGTAAAGTATATGGGAATGCTCTCACTATGCGGTTTTGCATTAGACAGTGCTTATACAAACTGGGCCTCCACGTACGTTCAGGTATATATGGGATGACAACTCTAGGTTGCTATCCATCCTTAAGTAACCAAGTCGTCTGCCTTGCAAATTGTGATACACCGAACAGAGCATTCGGGGAGATTGCCTACCCATACTTCTTGGTTCGCCAGGAGGTATTCTACAGTTCACAGTTGCTTGGTAAACTTTTTTCCTAGTATACCCCTTTCTGTTTATTTATTTTTTGATAATAAAATTAATCAGCAATCATGGAGGAACATGAAACCATACCCCATCATTTGCATAGAACAGCAAGAAAACCGTCTTTGCCTCTCGAAGTGACACTAATTCGAGCAAAGCGGTCTCACTTAACTGAGTCTAGTACATCAAGAACTCCTAGTTCTTCATCTGAGTTACCTAAATCATCTATTTCGGTAAGTACAGAGACTCCAGTTACTCCAACTATTTCTGGCCCATATGTTTCTAAAGAAGAAGTTTCACAATTACTTGAGGACATTAACACTGATCCTAGTGAAACAGTAACTGAGGTTGTTCAACAATAAGTTGATCCTCAACTTGAAATTGCTTGATAATAAAGTACTTCTGAAATTGAATCAGTTCAACCAGAAGTTAATCCAGAATCTATCCCAATTCAAACAGAAGTTACATCTGAACCTGAAGTTGTTCAGGAACCCCTTTCTAAAACTGTTGTTCATTTACCTGAACATCTAGACTTCGAATTTGAACATTCAAAAGTTGTTACTTTACCGAAAGACAATCAATTGGTTACCCCTCAGACATCAATAACTATTGAAACTTCAACTTCATCAACACCAGAAATCTTTTATGGACCTAATGGTGAAGTTCTCCCACCAGGTTTAATTGATATAGAGGAGGAATTGGAAGAAAATTCTGTAGGTTTTAACCCCGTACAGAAATTACTTGCATACAAATTCTAAAACATAGAAAATAAAAAATGTGAGAGAATAACACATAAAACACATATACACAGAGATTTCCCCTGGATCCAAAAACTGAGACTACCAGCTTGATTTTTCATTATCTTACTTTCAATGTTACAATACATATTTATACATGCCGAAGCATCCAATACCATGGATTGAAAACCATCGTGTCCAAAACCATGGACCGAAAACCATCGCGTCCAAAAACATGTGTGAAAATCATGCACAAAACCACAGGTGGGTCCGCCCAACCTAACATAGGGTACAAAACCAAAATTTTCTGGGGCACTGCCCCGGACCTCATAGAGTGGGGTTACGGGTACCCATCAAACCCCCCGTGACCCCCCCAACCCCCCGGTTAACTACATGGGCTAGTCGTGGAAAGAATATAACACAACCCAACATTCTCGCACTTGTTGTTTTCTTTCCACAGGGGGCCACAAGAGAGCTTAGTCATTTTTCCAGCCCTGAAACATGCCCATTGTTTCTCTACACCAAGAGAAATTCTCAGAGTTCATAGATTTTGTCAATGCATCTGCAGTATTCTTCAAAGTGTCCACCTTTACCAGCAACACCTTTTTGTCTTCTATCATATCCCTCACAAAGTGATACTGAACATCAATGTGCTTTGTCTTTGAATGATAAGCAGGGTTCTTTGCCAAGAAAATTGCACTTTGGCTGTCACAGTCTATCCTTATAGCTCCCTGTACTAACCCCATACTTGAACACAATCTCTGCAACCAAACTGCTTCCTTGCTTGCATGAGTGGCTGCCATGTATTCTGCCTCTGTAGTTGATAGTGCCACTACAGATTGTTTCTTACTCATCCAACTGACTGCACCTCCAAATAGGTTAAACACATACCCACTGGTAGATCTTCTCTGATCCAGATCCCCAACCCAGTCTGCATCAACAAAGCCACGAATATCCAACACTCTATCCAATCCTGGTCTTCCTTAGTAGCACAAACCATAATCATTGGTGCCATGCAAATACCTGAAAACCTGCTTCACTACTGTCCAATGCTCCTTTCCTGGTTTTAACATAAACCTGCTCAATACTCCCACTGCATGTGTAATGTCTAGTTTAGTATAGACCATTGCATACATTAGGCTACTGACTGCACTTGCATATGGAACACGGGACATGTTCTCTTCCTCTTATTGTGTCTTGGGACATTGTTCAACATATAACTTTACACCTACAGGACTAGGAACCTTCATCGGTTTACTATCCTGCATATTAAATCTCTGCAATATTGTCTCGACATACTTCCTCTGGTTTAACCAGAGCTTCCTCTTTGCTCGATCTCTCTTAATATCCATGCCCAAAATATATTTTGTAGCACCAAGATATTTCATGTCGAATTTGGAGGACAATTGGGTCTTCAAATCTTGGATAATTTCATTGTCATTTCCAACCAGCAACATATCATCCACATACAAGACCAGATAAATAACACGGTCACCAATTAATTTAAAATACACACAATGATCTGCTTTGCTTCTGGTGAAGCCAAGTCCCCGTATAAATGTATCAAATTTCTGATACCACATCCTTGGGGACTGTTTTAACCCATACAGAGACTTCTTTAACTTGTATACCAGTTCTTTCTTACCCTTCACCGCAAAGCCTTCAGGTTGCTTCATGTAGATTTCCTCTTCCAAATCCCCGTGAAGAAATGTTGTCTTCACATCCATTTGTTCTACCTCAAAATCAAAAGCAGAAACAACAGATAAAAGTAATATAATAGAAGTTACCTTGGCAACAGGGGAAAAAATATCACCAAAATCAATTCCCGGCACCTGGGAATAACCCTTTGCTACCAACCGAGCTTTGTATTTCTCCACCTTCCCTTCTGCATTTGTCTTCTTCTTGAACACCCATTTGCTG
>APFE030074609.1:49954-77144 GCA_000404065.3 Pinus taeda
TTTACCATACCATTCATAAATACAAGGTGACTTATGTTGTAAATATAAAAAATGTTTTATTTGTTTACCATACCTCTAGCTTATTTATATTTTTACTAATTTACCATACCTCTTTTACAAATATGGTATTTGGCCCATAGGATTCACTTAAATAAAACCTCTTTCTTGAGCCTTCATAAATAGAACGAGGGTTATGGACTAAATATAAAAAGAGGTTTTATTTATTTACCATGCATCTAGTTTATTTATATTTTTATTTATTTACCATACCTTTGAGTAAGTATAAAAAGACCTTTTATTTATTTACCATACCTCCACTTTACTTATATTTTTATTTGTTTACACCCCCTTGCATGTATATAAGGTGACTTATGGAGTAAATATAAAAAATACTTTATTTATTTACCATACCTCTCATTTATTTATATTTTTATTAATTATGCTTTAGCTATTTACCATACCTCTCATTTATTTATATTTTTATTAATTTACCATACCTCTTTTATAAATATGGTATTTGGGCCTTTGTCCCATAGGATTCACTTAAATAAAACCTATTCTTGAAAATGGGCGAATGGAAGGTTGTAACTCCTAATTTCAAGGGCTAAATTTACCTTTTTTACCCTATCCCTTAAAATAAGGTGGGCTATTTGAGGTGATTTGTAAAAATGTACTATGATACAAAATATTCGCCCACTAAAAATTTAAAACCCCTTAATTTCGCCAAATGGCAAACATTTTCCCCTAAAATCACCCCTATTCTTATCTCGCCAAGTGATCTGTGGTATCTCCATACCCAATCTTTCTGGCCTAATACCCCTCGCTCTAAACATTGATGTACCCAATACCAAGCCAAATATTATCTGATCCATGGTGATACGCTTTGTCGTCATGGTGTCGATACAATTTTACGTAGGTGCCTCACTCATGAGGAAGCCGAGAAAGCTTTGAATGAATGTCATTCAGGGTTTGTGGTGGACACTTATCTGGGTATGCCACCATGTAGAGAATTCTTCGTGCTAGTTACTTCTGGCCAACCATATTCAAAGATTACGTTATTGGTGTTAGAATTTGTCATGTGTGCTAGATATATGACCGAAAAACCAAATTACCACTTGCACCTTTTCATCCAGTCGTTGTTGTTGGCCCATTTTCCAAATGGGGCATTGACTTTATGACATGTAACCCCACCTCGGCCAGGGGGCATGGGTATATTATAGTTGTCGTTGACTATTTTACCAAATGGGCTGAGGTGATGCCAACATTGAACAACAGTGGCGAAACGGTCGCTTTATTTTTCTTCAACCATTTGGTTTCCAGGTTTGGTGTACCACAAGCCATAGTTACAGATCATGGATTGCATTTTCGCAATCACATGAGGGTTGAGTTAACTGCCAAGTTAGGACTGTCACATGATAGTTCTACTCCATACTACCTGCAAGCTAATGTTCAAGTTGAGGCCATCAACAAAGTCCTTAAGCGCATATTGCAAAGAATGATTGGAGTTCATAAAAGAAATTGGCATTTAATCCTATACTCGGCTCTATGGGCATATCGGACCTCCGTGAGAAATGCAACCGGATTCACACCCTTTCAGTTGGTGTATGGTTTGGAAGCAGTCTTACCAATTCAATGTGAAATCTCGTCTCTCAAACTCGCAATTGACCTCCTACCCGACACTTCTGAAGAAGAAGCATGTTTCTTGGAGTTAATCCATCTGGATGAAACCCGTCGTAATGTCGCATTGGCTAACAAAGTGCATAAGAAACATATTAAGGCGTAATATGATAAAAATGTCAAGCCTCGTGTCTTCTCAGAAGGTGACTGGTCTTGCTTTATGATCAGGAGTCTGACAAACTTGGAGAAGAAAAATTTGAACTGCTATGGATGGGCCCTTATATTGTTAAGCGTGTTTTGACAAAAGGTGCCTACGAGTTAGTAGACTATGAGGGATCCCATTGTCGCAGCCCCGAAATGGGTTGTACCTTAAATGTTACTATGCTTAGTTAATTGTAGTAAAACTCACTGTATATATGCTTTTATTGTGTGTGTGTGTGTGTGTGTTTCTTTTAGAGTTTTTATTTGGTTAAGTAATCCACCTTGCATTTGTTGCAGATGTCGAACTTTTTGAAACCATTTGTTGGTTACACCAATGGGGCTAGTCATAGTACGCAAAATCTATCCTCTGCAGCATAGGGCAATTTTCACTCCAAGTGGCGAGTTAGTGAGTTTCAGATGGATTTGTATTGGTCGATCGACGAACGATATCACTGAGTATAGCGCATTGATTGAACTTCTCTCTGATGCCATTTCACTTGGCATACACTGAATCATCGTTAGGCTGGACCCACAACTCGTTGTACTACAACTTATTGGCATTTATACCATCTGAAACCCAACAATACATTGCATGTTCCTTAGAGTTCATATTTTGGAAAGGTATTTTGAGTTTATTCATTATCTGCATATTTCCATAAATCTAAACACATTAACTAATTCTATAGCAAATTATGTGTTAAATAGACATTTGCAACATATGTAAAGTAAATATTTTCAATTCACATCTTTGGTTGAATAGGATTGCATCACATAACCATAATAAAACTTTGAAGGTAAAATAGATAATTGTTTTAAAAAAAATTACAAACAGTTTGTGTCCAAGACAAAAATTGGTCATCTGACCCAAAAATTCAAAATGTTTGCAAAAAACATCTAAGTAGACTAGTGGTGCTCATGATAACAAGTCATAGCCTGTGCTATCATGCATAAAAGTCTCATCCAACGAATCATAATGCAAATGGTGTGGTGTTGCAGTTGCATAGGCGACTCCTTGATCCAGACATCCGGAATGCCTAGGGTCAAACCCTCTATGTGGTCCCATAGTTCAACCAGTGTCTTGGCTAAATCTAAGTCTCCGAGAACTGCTCTCTCAATAGGTCTCTGTGTTCGCCCACCTGCCACTCATTAGTGCCCCATAGGTCGAATAGGTCCAATGTCTACATACATAAAAAATAATTTTGTTTAGTCTTGGAAATAATCAAAAAACACAAAAAAATGTAGAAACTTTAAAATCAAAAAACACTTTGGTAAAACAATTTACCTATAGCACCCCATTATGCTCCAACTGGTAACATCAAGTCTGGATCTCCCCGGAAATCCATCCCTGAATATGGATACTTTGTGATGGCCATATCTAGTCGATCAAGCCACTCAAAGAATGTAGGGGTAAAAGTAATCAATGAGTGACTAGCATGCCTAGCCATAAGATCTACCCATCTCTGCATCCGTGAATCCCTAGGTCCAGATACACCCAGTGAAACAAATTGTGGCTGCATAAGTGAAATTCTCTCCAAGGAGAAGGAAACTAGGATCGACCCATAGCCACAATTCTTTTTCTTTCCACTTTTCACCTTGGTCAGTTGTTCTTTCAAGGATGAAATTACTGCCTCGCACCAGTTAAAAACTTTTGGTTCTAAACACTCTAATGCATACTGCATGTATGATTTGTTTGCCAAATGTAGTGTCACACTTCCATCCAATTTGGCAATAGTAAATAGGATCATCCTCAATGGTAAATCACTAACATCCCCGATGTTAATCTTTTCGTCCCTGCTAGGCTGTGCACCTGGCTGACAGAAATGTCATATGTAATCTCTCACTAATCCACCCTCTTAGGCAAATCCAGAAAGTGAGATGGGGGCACCGCACCTCAAGAGTCTGGTAAGAAAGTATATGTCATCAATGGTAATTGAGACCACTTTGTCTCTAATGTGAAATCCCTGATCAATAGGATCCCATGAACGAACAAGGAACTGCAAAAGCTCAATTTGCTACCTCATACCATATAATTGGAAATATTTGAGTAACCCGCAATTCCTTAGGGCCTCAACTGTGCCTGGGTTATTTAAGGCAATCATATCATGTTCTTTGTACTCTTGTTCCTTCCATGTAATCGTCATTCTGATCTAATGAATACATGAAAATACAACCATAAGGCAAATTAGGATCCATTTCTTGCAAAAGACAGAAGAATTTTTGGGTGAAAACAGCTAAATGAAATTGGGTTTTTTGTTTCGTGCAGCCCAGCCTTAGGGACAGTGCATTGCAATATAGGCAGCCTTCTAGGTGAGTGCACTGCAACGCACCTTTCGATGATGAAAGGGTGTTTTGATCCTAGGTTGGAAAATTGAAACCCTAGGGGCCCCAAAAACACACAATTTTTGCCAAAAACTGAAAATCAATGATATGAAATGAAAGAGAACAGAGAGAGCTCCTACCTAGTCTAAATTGCACGAGGAATGGTCCATTGAATCTTCCGTAATCAGCTGGTGAAATTTGAGGTAAAAATTGCTCCAAAGCACCAAAATCAAAGGGTAAATGTGAAATGGCAAAAATGAATGGTAAAACTTGTTTTTACGTTTATTTCTTACACATTAATCGAGTAAACATTAGTTTTTCTTCATTTTATCCATGAAACAAGTATTTTTAATCTATTTTGATGGTGTTTTGAGTAGGTTTGACAAATGACATGCATAATTTGACGTGCGAAATGTAAATTGAACATCTTTGACCACAAAGCAAACTTTTATCTCTTTTTGGAGCTTTGTTAAAAATGAAAAAGGAACCCCCTTGGAGTCCTCTTTAAGCTCTTTTCAGACTCTCTAAACATCAAAATATTGTTGAGCGCTTGTCATTTCTAGCTCATTAGCGGATTGGATATGATATCTAATCAGTATAAGTTTAACCCTTTTTCAGGCTGAGATATACTAACTACGAAGAAGGAATATGTTGATTGAACATGATCAATAGGTTCTCTCTCGTATTGTATTATGATTTTTCGGACTTGAGAAATCTACGAAAAAGAACTTTTGGATTTTCCTTTTCGTCCCCTTTTCAAACTCTCTAAACATGAAAAGGATAAAGTTATCTTTGTTGTTAAACTCGTTAAAAACATTAAATAGCGACAAACTTGTCCATCTAGAAAAGACCGAGTTTCACCTTCGCTAGACTCGTTAAAGCATCAAATACGATGGATTCACCGGAAAGATGAAATTATACAACAAGCATATGTTATCCTCCTCAAGCTTGATAAAAATAAAGAGGTATTGGTCAGCAATGACTGGGGAAAATGGAAAAAGGGGAGAACACTTTATGGTAGCAAGTCGCTCTTGAACATGAGACTTTCACCTCATCATTGTGGCTATGTGGGTTGGGTCATTCAGCTTGATGGTTATCACACCGTTGGTATATCATACCATCCATTACTTTGTTTTGGGTCAATGCTACCAATTCATTTTAGTGTCGCCGACATGTTCAAGAGAAGTCATTCAGTTCAAACCTCATCCTTTGCAATACCATAAAGCTTCATTTTCATGACCACCATTCCTAAACCTTCTGTCATCAGTTGATTTTTCATCTCCAAAATCATTTACCTCATTTCATGTCATGGATGTGGGATACATCAAGGCCCTCCTACGACGAGTCGCTTCTTGTCAACATCAGCACATTATCCAAGAAGTTGACTTAGAAACACCCCTTCAGTACCTTGAGGCTTTCATACATCAATGGCAGGTTTCTCACTTCCGATGATAGGTTGACATCACTGGCCTTCGACTGAAAGACTTTGCATGGTGTTCAACATCAAATCATTTATTCACACCATGTGAAATGTACTATAGTACCTTGAGGGTCATCATCATTATCAGTGATTCCTATCGCATTTGTTAACTGCTTACATCATTGGTTGGTAATCAGATGATGTCTTCCCATGTTCGACTTCAGATCATCTATTCACATGGTTAGACTTGTACTTGAGCGAAAGATTGAATGAGAATGAAGACCCTGGATCTAGTTTCATCCATCCGGGCTGCGATATTTTCAGGAGTACTAAATCAAATGTACAATGACCTTACATTCATGGTCATTCATTCATGGGTATATATCTGTAGATGACTATATTTGTACATGTAATGAAATTTTACAAGCTAAGCATGGGTATGCCTTCCCTCAGTGAGTTCATGAGAAAAAATCAAATTATTATTATATATGTATTGTAATTGATGCAGGTCACCTTCTACTTTGAAACCTCCTCTCCACATAGTAAAGCATTTCACTTGACATACATATTTACGACTTCATGCTTTAGGGGGCAACTGTTATAGATCCATTTTGGCACATCAACCCCGACTTACAGATTAGTACTATTAGGGCCCATCAAACCCTAATTTAGTTGTTACATGCCCTAAATGAATTCAACCATCAAAATGCCTCCTTCCTAAGATATTCCATGATTGAAATCATCCAAAAAACTACCTCTAAGTAGATCAGCATAGGCAGGCCTTTATTAGGGTGCACTGCAGTGCAGCCCAGTACACTGCCAGGGTGCATTGCAATGCACTTGAGCCCTCTTTGGCTTGCACTGGGAAAATCTGAGCTAAATCTACATTGGGGTTTGGAATATTCTTATCCATAGGATGCCTCTAGAAGTTTCCTAAGGCTATCCACTCCTTTGGGCTCAAAATTGGATGAGGGAGGGAGTTAAGGAACATCAATCCCTTTATCCCTTGCTCCATGGAACTAAATCCTAAGTCTGGGAGGGCATTCATTATCACCATTTATGGCATAACTTCCTTCATTCAACTATAAAATGACCACTCGTCTAAGTGATCAGGGGTAGGAAATCATTGAATTATAGGGAGATGTTGTTAGTATGAGACTTGAGTTGGTTTCAAGTATTATAATGATGTCAAAATGTCTTGATTTTTATGAGGAGAGGATGAGATTGAACTGGAGGAGTGATACTGAATCAAGCAAATTAGGTTGTAACTCTTCCTTTTACTAATAAAGTGTTCAAATTTTTTTCCATATGTTTGTATTGTTCATTTATGCTTTCATATGTGTATTATGCACTAATCAATAGATCATTATCATATGATTTGATCAGTTTTTGTCTTCTGTCTGTGTGCAGGTACTTTTCAATCGGTTTAAGTATGGAAAGGAGCGACAGAATTGGTCAAGGGAGATAAGAAGTAAGTGAAAGCTTCAGGGAGGCTTCTTTACTATCTTATTTAATCTATTGGTTATAGAAAAAGTAGAGAATGCTTTGCACTATTGTTCTAGACTTAGCTACTAGTCTAGGGGTTTAAGTGTTTATCTGTAGACACTAAAAATTCCCAAAACAAGGAATTTTACTAAATTGATTGTTGAAAGATGAAGAATATAAGATAATGGAAGAGTTTCATAAAGGTGACTATGGAGGACATCTTTATAGGAAAACCAAAAAAAAAAAAAAAATCCTAAGAGCTGGTTTTACTGGCTTACTTTGTTTTTTGATATTCATAAAAAGGTCTCAACTTATCATCAATGTCAAATTTTTAAGGGCAAGAAAAAACTATTACCTTTGCCTTTGAAGCCTATTTCAGTGGATTTTCCTTTCCAAAAGTGGGGTTTAGATTTTATAGGAGAAATTCATCCAAGTTCTTCAGCTCAACACAAATTGATTCTGTTAGCTACAGATTAGTTCACCAAATGGATAGAAGCAGTTCCAACTAGGCAGGTTACAGGTTTTGTAATCATCCAATTCATGGAAGGTAATATTCTTTCCAGGTTTGGTTTTCCTCACAAAATCATCATAGATAATTTTGTTTCTTTTAAATCTAAATATATGATTGATTTCAGCAACAAATATCATATAGTATTAGGACATTCTACTGCCTATTATCCTTAAGGAAATGGGTTAGCAGAATCTTCTAATAAGAGCTTGGTCGACATGACAAAGAATTTGTTGCAAGAAAACAAGAAATATTGGCACAAGAAATTGATTAATTCTCTATGGGTTGATAGGATAAGCATAAAGAAGTCAATTGGAGTGCCACCTTTCCAATTGGTTTATTGAATAGATTCCTACTTCCCTAGGAATCCCAGTATTAAGATTGTTGCAGGAAATAGAAGCAGAACCTAATTATGCACAAAGAAGGATCAACCAAATCATACATTTGCAACAGACTAGAGAAGAATTCTACAACAATATACATGTAACTCAAGATAAGATCAAAAGAATTCCTTATAGGAGAATCAAAGCAGATGATTTCCATCTAAATGACCTTGTTTTAAAATGAGAAGGGAAAACATGGAAGGTTTGATAGTTTATGGAAAGGCTCTTACAATATTGGAGCTTTCTGTGGACCCAATGCATTTTTGTTATAATATCTGACTCAAGAAACAATGTCAGGAGGACTTGTTAATGGTAGGTTGCTCAAACACTACTTCACCTAAGTTCAGTTGATCTCAAAAACACATCATTATATATATCATTTTATTTATTTCAAGTATTGTAGGTGTGGGTGCCTATCATCAGAAATTGAAGCCCGGAGTGAAGGCCCTAAATTTTAGAGGAATTTCTACTATATCTATGATTTTTTCAGTTTAAACAAGTTGGTCTCAGTTTTTCTATGATAAAATAAATGCCCAATGAAGAAGGCTACTGATCTATAGTGTTCTTGACACCTCACAGGGAGGATGTCATCCCCATTGGAGCCATTGTTAGGGTCCTATAAATATATTAGTCTATTTTGGTTATTTAGTCATTCATCCCACAGGGATATTGTAAAAACATTATTTTTCATTTTATTTTTTTAGCTCATAAAAGAAAAGAAAAGAAAAAATAAATAAAATGGGATTTTAAAAAAAACATACACACACACACAACTCTCTCTCCTCTCTCTCTCTCTCTCTCTCTCTCTCTCTCCTATATCTATATATACTCTATATATATATATATATATTATATATATATATAATAATATATATATATATATATATATATATATATATATGAATGAGGAAAATAAAACCAATTCCCAAAGTATAGACGCGCTTGCTTAAATGTCGTCGTAATTATTTTTGTGTTATTATTAATCCTCTTATTGTTAATTAATCATGGATTAATGGATATTGTAAATAAAGTGGTTCTATTAGAAATGTTTGTTGGCTTGTGATAAATCCCAAGAGAGAACCAAAGATGATGATCACCCCTACCTAGATCAACAACGGGGGATGAAATTCAACCCCCCCCCCCCGCCACACGCTATCCATGTTTAACCAAGGGGAGTAGGGGAGCGAGGGGTTCCGAAAAGAAGTTTTTTAAAAAACCACACATGGAGACCCGACATCCTTTTAGCCATTCCAGCCCCTCCTTCCCAAAAAACATAAACTAACTAACCCCCCCCCCTCGAAAACTAGCATTGCACTCCTCCCTTCATCATCTCGTCCCCGCACCATTCCCTCATGCCCACTTGCCCTCCATTCTACCATTCACTTATGCCCACCTATCATCCATCCATGTCACCCCTCTCCATGTCACTTGACCGTTACCTTTCAAATCACCCGCCAAATTTCAAATGAACATTAGGCATTAAATCCCTTCTGCTAATCGATTTGTTCCTAATTAATATACCTCTCTCAAAATAGTAATAATTATGTTACAATGCCTATGAATCCTATTATAAAATCCCTTAGACACATGCAAATTGTCCCCTTTGAATAGTTATTTGAATTTTTCAGGTCAAGCTCGAAGCATTTTGAAGTTAATAACGCCATTGGCAAGCCATCTCTCTCGACAATTTTAGTTTAAAAAACAATTCGGTAGCGTTGTTACTCCATTTTTCCTGGTAGCTTTCTTCCTCTATTTTTCCTAGTAGTGTTTTTCCTCCATTTTCCTGGTAGATTTGTTCCTCCATTTTCCCTGTGTAGTTCTTTGTTCCTCCATTTCTCCTCTGTCATTCAAAACGTCGTCACATAAGGGAAAAGGAAAGATGCCTGAGGAGGATCCCATGGTACCCTCTGTCGTTGATCTAGATAGAACTCCCTTGATTGAGACCCAATATAAAATAGATAAAACCTAGTGCGCATTTTACCTATATGAGCTTCATATTAATTGGGAAAAAGAAAAAATACTTAGATTAGAGTGATGATTTAAGTATATGGGAGTCTTTCCTTCCTCGGTTTACCTTTTATAAAACTCATTTTTTCCCTATATTATCTACCTCGTGTCATCTCATGACCTCCCCAGTCAAAAAGCAGTAATTTCCCAGAACAATGAGATCCTCTTTTCCTTTTCTCTAGAGAGCATTTGTCAAGCCTTACAGATAAATCTGTGGGCCTCTCTACATCTATTTTCCACTGATGCACTAATGGAAATATATAAGAAACTTACTTTCCCCAGTGAGCCCACATTTTCGAATGCTTTTTACCTGATAATGTTGTTTTTCCTAGAACAAATCCCCCATAATATATTTCTATTTTCCCATAATTGTCTAGACAAGTGGTTTCTATGGTTACTCAGGTATTAGGATATCATACAGACCAGTGGATTTATGATGTAGTTTTAAAATTTTTATCAGTGTTTGAAGTTGGTCAAAATCCTTCTATTCTGTTTAATTACAGTCAATTTCTATTGGATATCATACATGAACAATTTTTGAATTTTAAAGTTGAAGGTGTGTTCAAACATCAATCAGAGTTAGTTTATCTAATGTTATTTACCAGGGAGACAGATTCAAGTTTCAATTGCAGAAGATGGATGAGCAGGGTACCCCATTATCGGTTATTCATTAGACTTCTCTACTTAAAACTCAGAAGAGTATACATATACTAATTTTGCAGATAATTTTTTTCATACATCCTTATGTCTACTGTGCAGTGACGTTATACCAAGAATTTCACCATAAAGCAAGAAGGTTTTACACCTTTCAGAGAAGTCAAAGGTTGATATTTATACCAGAAATATATAGAAATCAGAATTTATGGGTGTGAACTTCCTCCCTATAGATTACCAGTGTTTGTTCTAGTGAGAATTTTTTCCTCATAATATGCAAGAAAAACATTAAACATGGATGAATTACACTTTGTATCAAATGATAAGAAGGAACAATTTAAACTAAAGGCATATGTAGCTCCCTATATTGTGAATACGAGAGAAACACTACAGGAGGTGGAGGCAACTTTAAAAAAGATGAAATTCAAATGAATCTTCATGGTCTTATGATCCTTTAGGGATAATTTCGAAGCTGAGGGTTGAACAAAAGAGCACTCCATATGCACATACACCTAGGCCAAAGACAGAGCAATATGCTAACCAAGAGAAGTGGATAGAAAACACATTACAGGAGGCTGAAGAGAAGTTAGTCAGTCAATCTTCTTTGCAAAATCCTATTCCTAAAGACAAATAAATCAAGAGGCCAAGGGAAATAATGTCCCCTATAGATTCAGAAGCCTGGGATGCATATTTCCTTATGTTCAAGAGAAGAAAGATGGATCCATAGATCGCTACCAAGTCTGATAGTAAGACTAATCCTCAAGTGATCACTATTCAAGAAGAATCTTCAGAAGAAAAGAATGCACATGAGAAAACTACTATGGTTTTCACAGGCAATCCTTCCACTTTTTCCCCATATGTAGAAGAGACAATTGAGTCTCCTATTTCTTCTACCTCTCAGGTTCCACCAAAGTAGAGTATTTTTACAAGATAGAGAGATCAAGTTGAAGAATGAACCTCTAAATGCTTCAACATATTCAGAGTTCTAGAAATAGACTTCCACCACTCAACAAAGATTATTGTCTACCTTTGACTCGGAAAAGGGGCAGTTTCAGATGAACTTTTTGGAACCTATAGTACTAGCCCCCAGAAGTGTTGAAGATTACAAGGTCTTCATATGTTTAGCTGATACTAAGAATGTCCATGTAATAGATCAGATCAATTTTCATAAGAAAGCAGGTGAGATGATTTACTCGACACTAACCAACTCAACCATGGTTTCTTCTAAATTGCATACATCTTTTAATAATATGCACTCATGGTTGAAGATTGAAAGAATGTCTTCTCTAGCCAAATACACGAGGATTAAGACTTTAGAATATTTACTTATTAAACTAGGATATGATCCTAGTGATGTGAAGGTAGCTAAGGATGTAATCAAGAACAAGAATTTAAATATTCAAGCCCTCGAGAAACAACTTAAGCTCCCAACTACAGAACACCCTCGGGTTAAGGAAGTCACAAGTTTGGAGATGGATAAAGAAAATTTTTTCACAATAGTAGTGGAACAAAATGTTCAAATCCAAAAAATGGAACAAGACATGGAAGCACTATTGAAGGAAAAATACCAATGGGGAAACAACATGAACATCAGCAGTAGGTATTTCAACACAACAAAAAACACAAGCATCAACTTCATATTCCCTAGAAAAGCTAGCTCAAGATTTAGGGGAATTATCATTTACAAATAAGGAAATGGAGAAATTAGTAGAAGCACTCACCAAATAATGGAGGAGAGCAAAATCAAAGCAGACAATGTATACTTGGTATAATTACAAAAGAATTTCAAATTAATTCACTAGATTCAAAAGTATGAGGATCAATCCCTCATAATTCATATGTTAGCAGAAGACAAACGCAACATTTGGCACAATATCAATGCAAATGTTACAGAATTGTGGCCATCCATTCAAATTATTTTTGAATAAGAACAAATGGTACAAAGAGTTAAAGTAGTAGTTGAAAAAAACAAAGTTGATATCGAACACCAGCCAAAAGAAGCACACAAATTTATAAGAATGTTAAAATCCAAGACTATAGATGAGCTTGAAGAGCTAAATATTCAAGACAGGACAGAGATAGTAATGGAAGTTGATAATGTATTGAGTAAGAAGAATTTGATGGTGTAGTTATAGAATAAGTGCAAAGAATTGGAGCTACAAGTTAGAAGATTTAACAAGAAGTTTTATTCGTTATAGGAGAAGGGAATTCCAACTCTCAGAAATTCTAATGGAAAATGGATTCCATTAGAAAATTACTAGGATCAATTATGCAACATAGCTGCAGATACATCTAAATTTGAAAAGGAAAAGTGAACTATTAGTGGAGAAGAATTATTGGAAGGCCTACAATTTTATATCAACATTCTAAATGAGATTCATCACTTGTTTATGAACAAGACAACTTTCCAAACCTACACAGAGGTAGATGAAAGATTCAGAAACATGGTAGATTTTTATATCCCAGGTGAAGAGCGATGGGACCAATTACTCAAATTGGTCAAATAAGGACAAATAGAAGATCTACAATTTTGGGAACAAGACAAATAGAAGGGGCTGGAAAATAGCTACAGTCAGGAATAGTTCTCCTTAAAATTTTCAAAAGATAAACCGAATTTTTCCTAAATTCCTATTTTCTGGTTTTGTTTTAGAAATATCTATATCTCTGTTAGATATTATTTTATAATAAATTCCTTTAGGTCAATAGAAAGTCTATACATATTTTATAATAAGACTTAGTAGGGGTTGGAACATATATGAAGAAAAAATATCTACCTTGATGTAAGTAATGGATTGTACTCATTCTAATCAATTTTGAAAAATGCAAAGGCAATTTTGTTCCAGGATTCTTGTGCCAAACAAATTGTGATGTGTTCTCTTATGTTAAATTATTCATTTTTCTTAGTTTCAATATGCATTTCCCTTCTAGATAATTACCAGAAGATTAAGAGTTGAATTTACTTAAGTTTACTCTACTTTGGCTTGTTATAAACCATCTTAATGTTTACCTCATGAGATTAAATATAAAATTCATTTCAATATGCTTTGTATTTAATTGATCTTCTACTTTTTCATCTCGTCCACACCATAAATGCCTTAAAGGATCCAAGCGTTTTCCTACCCTACCATGTGACAGCTACTTTGTCAATTTGTAATTGATTACCAAAATTTTATGAATCCATGCCCGATGGACTTTTCCAACATCTTTCAAACAAAATTTTGAAAAACCCACCTCAAATTTTAATAACTAGCCTAATATCTTAAAAACATAAATCTAAATCATATAGAGAGAGCCCTCTCTAAAGCTGGAAGGGCTAGATCCCAGCTTTAAAGGTGGTTTGTGGTTACCTTTGTAGTTTTCTTCCTCAGCCTAGGAAAATTACAGAACGCTAACAATTTCTCTTATAATTATTTTCTTTACACTTTTTACCTATTATCTATTATTGGGTTCCCCTCAATCCCTAACATGTTATAAGAGAAAATGGTTTAGAGTCATCCCTATTATCTGTTAATTGTGTTGCTTCATATCTTACATTCATTGACTATGCATTGATTGATTTTTCAAGGGGAACAAAGTTTGGGATAGATCATATCTATTATGAATTCAAATATGGATTCCATGATTGGTCTATTATTTTTAATGGACAAAATTATATTGTTTTGGCACTAGATACGAGAACCCTTCTGAAAAGAAAAGGGCTATTATAGCATATAAAGGCTATTATTTTATATCCAAATTATTACCAAATTAAATTTAGCATCAATAGAAACAAATGTGAGGTTTTTCAGGTCATTATAACCTATATTTGTTAGGAAATTAATTTTCATACAAGTGGGATCAATTGTCCTCTTGAAGTGAAAAATAATTTCACATGAGTGTTTAGCAAAGTTGATAAAAGTTAGGTCATGAAACTAGAGAAATATTTTGTGTCTCTTGATTCCCATTCATTTGAAAGGATTAAGGACTATCTAAATCATTTTAAAGAGATACAATTGAAGCTAGAAAATAATAATAAGCATTATCCTAATACATATGGACAACTCATTAAACTATTCCAAATTAATGCCTTATGATGTGTTTTGTTGGTTGTTTCACACTAACTAGAGATTGTGAAAGGAATATGGAAAGGATTACACTTTTGATAGCTTATGTGATTTATTTATAAGGACCAATAGAGGTTTCTTGATGAAATAAATCTTGGTAGTAAACATAAAGCTAACTTGCTCAAAGGAAAGGGAAAGATAATGTAGAAGGAGAATGGAATTGGGCAAGAATGTCTTGACCTGAAAGTTGAAGGAAAACATGATTGATCTAAATCAACCAAGGAGAATCAAAATAATAATACATGTCTATATCATGGTGTTGTTTCCTAGATTTAACCCATTAAGGATCAATTATATGGAACCCAATGGACTTCGATAATACCTCCCCTCTTTAGGTCCTAGGTTGGCCCTTTATACTAGAGGTGATAACCTTCGACATGTTACAAATGATAATTGCCCCAAATTACTTTAGAAAAAATTTAAAGTGTTAGATTGTCAGGTATATGATGTTACGTAAGATAAAAAGAATATTAGGATTTAATAATATAATGGATACAATAATCACTTGAAGTAAAACATTCTGATCTAAAACTATCGAATATGCACCATCATTCTCTTAACATAGATTTCTCAAAGTTAAAAGGAAATAGGATAAGAAGAAGGATGTGCTCAACGGAATAGCATTTTTATCCACTAGTATATAAGAAGACATATATATTAAACATAAATAATCATACCATTAGTATTCTCACATACATTTAATAGTTGAAAGTATACTAAATTTATATGAAGAAATTCACCATATGTGTAAAAACAATTAATCCTTCATGTAAATTTAATAACTTACAAAACAATTATAAACTATTCAAGATTCAATTTTTGACAAATATATCTACCACTACTAATTATTGATATCGTATATAAAACTAATATGGAGGAAGACACATAAATCAAACCCCAACTTAAACGCTAAAACATATTGAGGAAGTATTGTATATTTTTCCATAATAATTTAGTCATTTGTTAAAGTTTTCAAGGAAACATTAATGCAAGATCATAGTGTGTGAATAATTATTTCATTGACAAAACTATGATCTTACGAAGTTGTATAATTTCATAGAAATAAAGAAAATATTTTGAAATCACAAAAAAAAAAAATTACATTCACAATAATAAGAGATGGACTAAATCTGAAATATGGGAGACAGATCTATTCGATGATCTTCTATCTATTTCATAAAAAATTTGTCCCATTGGACTCTCTTAAGTGTAATATCCTGCCCTACATAAAAAACTATTTTGCTTTGATGACTTTGAGCCATTTTTATGCATTGAAAGTTGGCTTACTATTTTGATTTTAATAAATTCTCCCTTAATAACAACCTTAGGGTTAATGCCAATTTAGATTAATTGTCCTCATATTGAATTTGTGGTCATTTAGTAAAATATTATTTCTTTGTTGTAACTTATTCCAACCAAGTTAAAATATTTTTTCTCATAATATTTAAGCCATCTCCCATTAACCTTCCCACATCACATAAAAATTAGAATTAGTTCCTTAGAAGTTACATAATGATTTAGAAATGAAATGAAGTAAATTTGTTTTCTTACCTCATTTCATCAAGATTGTTTAAAAACAATCTTGAAGTAAAACAATTCCACATACAAAGACCCTAAGGGGCAACTCAACTGGAAATGGCCATGTAAATGAAGTATCATGTGGAAGGAGGTCCATTGTTCAAATCCCCCTGATTCACCTATGTGTACGGAAGGGGAATATGTACTTGCCTAGAGGTTATAGTGGTAGTGGTTGGAATATGTACTTGCCTATTTGTAATATCAATATTGCCCATTATTGTTGAAATTTCTCAAGTTTACCCAATGATTAACCCTTAAATCAGATCTTGTTATTTGAATATGGTCAATCCTTACATAATATTTTGTTCAAATGTTTCAAAGGGGGTGTGATTATGATTAGTGACTTTAAATACTTGAGGTAGAGGTTATTCTCAAGTTTACCCAATGATTAACCCTTAAATTTGTTCTTGTTATTTGAATGTGGTCAATCTTTACATAATATTTTGTTCAAATGTTTCAAAGGGGGTGTGATTATGATTAGTGACTTTAAATACTCGAGGTAGAGGTTAAATTTAAAGGGAACATTAGTATAGTGAAGATGGATTTTAAGAGACAGAATAAGGCCAGTGATTATACAATGAGGGTCTAAGTCAAAAAGAATTTATAGAGCTAACCCAATTTAGAGAGGGTAAAATTGGGTAAAACATGTAGGAAGACGATAAAGTTGGAGAAAACAAATCGAAAGAAGAGTAATGATTTGGAGTAGAAGGTTAATATGTTTGAAGGAATTGTGTCTGCTAAGAAATCAACCAACAAATCTACTTACAACTATACTTTCTTAGTCAAAATTCAATAATTTCATGCTCATACTACACAAAATGAATGGGTTGTGAATTTTAATTGCATTCATCACATGATGAAGAATATTTCTTCTTTTTTCTTCCTTTGAAAGGCTATTTAGAAAAATATTTATTTAGTAAATGATTTTGCTCTCAACATTACTAGTCATGGTGATGTACCTTGTAGTCATGGAAAAATCCTGAATGTTTATCCTGTGCTTAGTATGAGCACAAATATATTAATAGTTTCTTAATTGAAGCAGATTGGTAAAATTGTTGAAATTGGTTACTCTCATTCATTGTTAATAAAGATATAAAGAGAGACAAGTCCATTGTCACAACAAGAATTCTCAGCTTGACTAATGGATTGTATAAATTTCGTGAATTTTCCCAACTAGTGTCGAACTAATGGATTGTATAAATTTCATGAATTCTCCCAAGTAGTGTCGAACGTGTGGAAAAAACCAATGAACATAGTGAAATTTGGCATGAACGAGTCATACATATAAATTTTCAAAGTCTAAAGATGATGGCAACATAGAACATGGTTGCTATTCTTCGAAAGGTTCTTCCACTTTGATGGTGACTATAGGGGATGTGTGCTAGGAAAGCATCATCATGAACATTTTGACTCAAAGCATGTCATGGGCATAACTAACTAGATCTTGTTCATAATGATGTTTGTTGTAGGAGTAAGCTTTCATTGGTAGGTGCAAAGTACATTTGAACATTTTGACTCAAAGCATGTCATGGGCATAACTAACTAGATCTTGTTCATAATGATGTTTGTTGTAGGAGTAAGCTTTCATTGGTAGGTGCAAAGTACATTTTAACCCTTATTGATGAAAGTTTCAAGGTTTACTTGGTCTATCTCATTAAGAATAAGAGTCATGTTTTTTTTAAGATTAAGGACTTTAGGGCATGGACTAAAAATAAATATGATCAGCGTGTTATTGTCTATGATCTAATATGGAGGAGGATATGTGAATTGACATTTTAAGGAATGTCTCATTTACTTATCTATTAAGAACAAATTCATTTTTCAATGTGTTGTTTAGCATCATAAGGCTTAATTAGTTGTAAAAGGCTTTTAATTTAGGTGGAAAGTAGTTAGGTTTCTAATTCAGGTGGAAAGTAGTTACCACAGTTAATAATTATTTTTCTATAAATGGTTGTTAAAACCATGGATAATGCATGATAATAAACAAAATAAATCATAATTAAAGTGAAAATATAATCGCACAATGATTTCAATTTCACCATTGTAATTATGATACTCACCCACGGTATTCACCCATGGAGTTTGTAAACCATGGCATTTACCCATGGTATCATAATTTATTATATTTACCCATGGTATCGTAGTTTATTATATTTTCCCATGGAATTCACACATGGATTTTGTAAACCATGGTATTTACCCATGGTATTTGAAATATAATAGGAGGCATGATTCCCGGTCAAATATACCCATAAAATGTATAAATACAGAACTTCACGAGGGAGTAAACCATCATTTTTCTCATAATTTAGACTCATGTTATATTATCCATTTCAATAAATATTTGAGTTCCTCTTGTGTTAGTTTTTTGCAATATTTCTTTTATGAATTGAGTTATTATTATAATGTTTTTATACAATATCTCTTTTATGCATCATGCCATATTCTGAGTTCTTATTATACTATTGCTTTGCAATATTTCTCTTAAATATTGTGGCATATTCCTTTTCCATTTGTGAAGTTTCCTTTGTTAAACAACTTGGATCACAATGACATTAACACAATAGATCTCATGGGAACTTTGCAACTGAGCGTGCCTCAGAGTAGTACTAGGATGAGTACTTATTGGGATTTTTTAAATTTTTATTCTTGTGTCAATATCTAACTCCCATTCCTCCAATGATATGGATCAATGCTATCAGAGTGGGGTTTCTCTTGTCTATTTTTTTGTGCATATCCCCAACAAGGTCAAGGTACAAGGAGTTCAAAATTGAACTATTGCAACCTTTGGAAGGTCATCCTCACTGACACAAAACCTCACATGGTAGACGAAAAGAAAAATGGGAGAGTAGGAGATCCTGTGAAACTATTCCTTGAGGAAGCACTTACACGACAGAGGAATGAGATGATGGAAGCCTTTACAACATCTCATTGGAAGGTGAGAATTTATAAAGACAATCCACCAAATCTTTACCAAGCAGATCAAGAAGCAAATTATCTTAGCACAATTATGGGTCATCAAAACAAAAACCTTGCCACATAAGTCCATTTTATAGGTTGCACATTGTCAACATCATAGTTGGCCCACAAGCATTACATGGTATCTTTATCCTTAGATCTTCATTCATCACAATTAATATGGGTCAACCACATAAAATCCTTGCCACTGAAGTCCATATTCTATGCCACACACTTCCAACATCATTGTTGTCCCACAAGCATTACAGAGTATCTCTATCCTCAGATATTCATTCATCATGGTTAAGGGTCATCCAAAAACCCACAATGATGTTCCTATTCAACAAATGCTTCCCCAAAGGGAAATTACGCAATGGGGGACCATTGCTTTTTAAGGGGGGCGGATTGATCAAGGGGGAAAATAGTTACCGTAGCTAATAATTATTTTTCTTATTGAATTGAGGCTTTTGTGATCCATAATAGTTATAAGTATAACTTCAGCATAAATCACATATAGAAAGACCTTTGTCCACGAACCAACCAGTATGGTTCATCGTGAGGACAAGTTGAAGAAACATATGGTTCATCGTCAAGAAAAGTTGAAGAAACATATCCAGCTTTTCATGTTAAATAGTCTGAGCAGAGCCTCCAATGACTATCTTGACCAACGGCTAATTTTGACTTAGGGACCAGAGTCAAAAAGTCAATTTGATAATTTAAAGGAAGTTAGTTATCATCGGTGACCATACCTTAAAATAATATCTATTATAATTAATGTAATGTAATAAATAATTTAGATGTGTTTACGTTATAGTAGTTTGAAAAGGTATAACATTTAATTTTAAAAAAATGTAATTTTAAATGGGAGTTAGTTTAAAATTGAGAACAACTTTTTTATATAAATATAAAATAATATATAAGGGAATTTTAGGAGACTGATCAGTTATTAGAAAAATTATATATTGGAACGAGAAATTAAATAATAACATAAACTAAAATACTATCATATAGTAATATATATAATAATATATATAATATATATAATATATAATATATCATATATATATATATAATCCAAATCTAATCTATATATATTATATAATATATATATATATATATATTATATAATATATATATATAAATAAATATATAGAATATATCATATAGTAACGATTATAAATACTACTATCTATCAGGAAAAAATAAAAAGAAAGAGTGGCCCAAAATAAAAAGAAGGAGAAGGACCAGAAAAAGTCCAGAGCAAGAACGATAAACCCTAGGAGAAAGGAAGGCTCCAGGGGGAACAACGAAAGTGAAAAATATGAAAGGGGGGGGAGGGGGAAGAAAAGAAAGACTATGATGAAAGGGAAGGGATCCAACATCTACTGATCTTCCAACCATCATCTCTATTGAGATTGTTAGGCCTTCTTTCGATCTCAATAGCTTCCCTGAATTTACAATGATGGAACTGAGAAACGTTTGCAACAACCTTGGCATCCTCTATACACACGTGATGCTTGGTCTTTTCCACATGTTCTGTTAACACTGAAGACTTGATTCTCCCATGTCTTAGGTCAGCTGCATGTTTGCCGATCCTCTGATGGATGGAGTGCCCTGTTTCCCCGATATAGGGGGTCCCACAAGAACAAGGGATCAAGTAGACACCCTTCATGTCCTTAGGGTTAACAGGATCTTTCACCGATCGGAGGGAATTATGAATGGTGTTGAGGGGCCTAAATTTTGAGGGAATATCATACCTCTTAAGGATCCGAGTAATCTTGTCCGTGGTTCCTTGGACATAGGGAAGATGGACACCTAGTCGGCACTCCTTTGGTTCTTTCTTAATTACCGCATTCTTAGAGGCTTTAAGGAAAGCCTTCTGACCTGGGCACCTACTATATCCATTCTCCACAAAGACATCAAGGAGATGGGATCTCTCCTTCTCAAAGCTCTCATTATCAGAAATCCTAAGGGCACGAGTAGCGAGGGTGTTAAGAACACCCATCTTCTGAGCAAGGAAATGATGGGAATTGACATGAAGGTACTACTCAGTATGCGTTTTCTTCCGGAACATAGAGTGGGAGAGATAGCCGTCCTTATTCTTAGATATAAGAATATCCAGGAAAGGGAGGCAACCATTGACCTCTTTTTCCATGGTGAACTTAATGGCAGAGGACTGACTGTTGAGGTGATTGAAGAAGTGATCTAGCTCCTCTTGGCCATGGGACCAGATGACATTAGTGTCATCTACATACCTTTTCCAAAGCTTGGGAAGGAGACGAGCCGAGGCTAAAGCTTTGGCTTCGAAATCTTCCATAAAAAGATTCGCAACAATAGGGGAAGGGGGGAACCCATGGCAAAGGACAAAGGTCTTTCTATATGTGATTTACGCCGATTATTTTTCTATAAATAGTTGTTAAAACTGGGGATAATGCATGATAAAAATAAATTATAATATTAAAGTGAGATTCTAATCACTTGATGATTTCAATTTTACTATCACAATTATGATAATTACCCATGGTATTCACCCATGGATTTTGTAAACCATGGCATTTACCCATGGTATCATAATTTATTATATTTACCCATGGTTTTGTAATTTATTATATTTTCCCATGGTGCTCACCCATGTATTTTGTAAACCATGGTATTTACCCATGATATTTTAAATGTAAAAGTGAAAGATACACGTAAAACGTATAATATAGAACTTCATATGCGAGGAAGCCATCCTTTTTCTCATAATGTAGTCTCATGGTATATTACTCATTTCAATAAATATTTGATTTCCTCTTTTGTTAATGTTTTGCAATATTTCTCTTACGCATTGAGTTCTTATTATAATGTTTTTATAAAATATCTCTTTTACACATCATGCCATATTTTGGGTTCTTTTTTTTCCATTGGAAAAATAGTAATCTTTGATTAACTTAGAAAAATTACATATTGTAGATGCGATTGCATATGCTATATCTTTCTAGCCTCTGAGGGCTTGAGTCAAAATTTTGAAGTTCACCAAAAAACTATGTACTTTTCAGATTCACCACACAGGGTGTTCTTTCAAAGCTAATAATAGGAGTCTGTTAATAAGTCTATACATATGCCACGCAGAACCACATAAATATGTCCTGTAAAAATATATACGGAGTTGTCAAAAAATTACATTTCTCAATAATAGACAAAATAACCAGTGATCAAGGGCTCTCTACCCTGTGGTAGTGCTGATCTATGTATGGGTGATGGTAGTAGCGGTATTCATTTTTCCCCCACTGTTCTTGGATCATCCACTCTCATCTGGGAAGTGTTGTGGCCTCCTTAGATAGCCCGTCAGCACTACTGTTATGTTCCCTGTAGATATGATTGCAAGTGATGTTGTTAAATTGAGCCTTGAAAATGTTTACTTCATCCAAAATATTACTGAGTGTGTGTATGTGACAAGCAGTAATATTAATGAACCAATAAATAATGATCTTTGAGTCTCCAAAAATGTTTATGCTCATGCAATTATGTCCGAAAGAGAAGTGCAGAAGGTGTCGAAGGGTGATGATTTCTGCGAAATTATTTGTTCCAGCTCCTAGATCCATCATTACTTTATAGTAATGTTGTTTTCTTAAGTAAAGGATAAAACCTCCACCACATCCCTGCTGATTTGTTGCACCATCGAAATACGCCCAAGGTGTGTTTTTATCAATGAGAAGAGGGGCATCAGGCCTTCAGAATCTAGATTGCTGAGGTTCGGGCATCTCATTATACACTGATACAATACATGCCACGATGTGTGGCCAGCACACAGGCCTATTGTCGAAAACCATATTCTGGGTTCTTATTAGACTATTGTTCTGCAATATTTATCTTAAGCATTGTGACATATTCCTTTTTCATTCATGAAGTTTATTTTGTAAGCATTGTGACTTATTACTTTACCATTCGTGAAGTTTATTTTGTTAAACACCTTGGATCAAAATGAAATTAATGCATTACATCTCATGGGAACTCTACAGCTAAGCATGCCTAGGCCAGAGTAGTATTGGGATGGGTGACTAGTTGTGAAGTTTTAAATTATTATTGTGTCAATATTTAAGTTTCATTCCTCCAACGATCCAGATCAACTTCTCAGAGCAAGAAGGTATTGACTATGCCAAAACCTTTTCTCTTGTTGCAATAATTAATTTTGTTCGACTAATCCTTTCCCTTGCTTCTCATTTAGGATGGAAAAATCATCAAATGGATGTTAAGAGTGCCTTCCTTCGTGGTGACACATTTTAAGAAATTTATATGGAGAAAACTCTTGGTTTTGTGATAGACTTCAGTCTTGTTTATGGATTGTAGAATTCATTGTATGGTTTTAAGCAGGCCCCCTAAGCTTGGTATGATAAGTTTTATTAATTCTTTCTCAATCTTGCATTGAAATGTTGTGAATCTAATCATAGTATTTGTGTATTACACATTAACAGTAATACTTTTATTTTTTATGTATATGTCGATGATTTAATCATAAATAAAACCAATAAACGTGCAATTATTATATCTAAGACTCGACTTGCTAACACCTTTGAGATGACTAATCTTGGCTTTTTACATTTCTTTCTTGGTCTTCAAGTCTTACTTTTCATGATGATATTTTTATCTCTCCAGCTAAATAATTATTGGACTTTTTGAAAGTATTTAAGATGGATGATGCCAACCATGTGCTACAAGATTTTATTCAGTATCAATTTGAATAAAGAGTGTCCCTCTCTAAAATTTCATGCTACTCATTATAGATAATTGGTTAATAGCCTTAGTCTTTTAACTCATAATTGTCCTGCTATTTCCTTTGTTTTTAGTGTGGTTTCCTATTTTATGCAAGACCCATAAGAAATCCACTAAAAATATGGAAAGAAAATTGGTTGTTACATTAGAAGTACCTCTAATTTTGGTATCAAATTGTGTTGAAGTTCAAAGTTGTTATTCCACTTCACTGACTTCAACTGGGTGGGTGACAATGATGAAAATAAATCCACTTTTGGCTTTGTTTAACTTTAGTACTAGACCCATGATTTGGCCATGCAAGAAACAACATGTAGTCTCTTTATCAACTAAAGAAGAAGAATATTGTGGAGGTGTTAATGAAAGGATGAAGGTAGTTTGGATTTCTCATCTCTTGGGAGAGATTGGTTTTCCTATTTATTCCTTAACTACTACTTATTGTGACAATCAGAGTTTGATTCAATTTTTTGATAGTCCTATTATACATAGGAATTTTTTGAATACCCCTTTATTGTATTTGACTTTCCAATGTATTATTTTTTCTTTCCTTAGAATTATTTGGAACATCTCAACACTATTTGGTTTGTGTTAGATCTTGTCCTCTATCCATGTCTTGATTATGAACCACAATTGGGGGTTCGAAACGTTGACGCCAAAAAGAATATGTGGTTAATCTAAAAAATATTTCCTCTGATGATGAAGCATGCCAAACTTCATGCTCACTACTTATAACAACTAGTTCAAGAGAAGATTTTCACTTTTGTCTATTGCATAACCAATGATTATCTTGCTAATATCTTTATGAAAGAATTTGTCGAATCCAATTTTTTTAATATCCACACTATGCTTCGGCTTTAATAAGCTACCATTATGGTGCAAGGGTTGTCCTACAAATGTAATTTCACCTCCTGAACCTTGCAAATTTCATGTTGATAGGGGGTGTTGGAACCGAAGGTTATGTTGGCTCATCACACCTTTAAATATTCTAGAGAAAAGATATTGAATAATAAATTAACAACACATAGTGAGTTTAAGGAACAACTAACCATTGATAATTAGTTGAGCAGATGACTAGCAGAGCAGTCACTTAAGTAGTCGATGGGTTCGTCAAGTAATCAACTAGAAAATAGTAGGTTGAGTGGTGAACTAGTGAGAAAACACAATTAGTGGTTAGAGGAATTGACTGGATGATTAGATTGACTTAAGAATTTGACTAAATGACAAGAAATGAACTGAATAGAATAGTCAACTAGTCAATGAAACAATGCAGATTTCATGAAAATGGTTGGAATTGTCAACGTTGGCTTATGAACCAAATCTTCCACAATTCAAGGAATCTAGTTAGATTCAAACATTATAAATAAAGGACCATATGATTTGAATATAAACAATGAAAAGTAACATTGTGAATATCATGAATTATTGTTGCATTATCGTGCAATGTGATGTTGTCAACATAATTTGTTGTGCTTAGGTGTTATAATGGTATCTTTAAACACCACAATCATCTTGGAGTATTATTTCTCTTTTGATTATTTTATTTTATATTTTTTTATATGTTTTATATTATTGGGTTCTCCTCACTCTCGACCAAGTGGAAACATCCTTTATTTTCCTTGTTGAGAGCATTTTTGAAATTCTCCGGCGTTTCTAGTGCAATGGTTTTCTGATATTATGCATGTATCCAATAGCTTATTTTGATTGTGTATGGAAGCGTTGAATATTTATTGCACTGTGTATTGAAAGGCTGGAATCACCTTCCTATTCTCCGTAGTAATGCCTTTGCTGTGTATTGGAGCGATTTAGATCGTTTCCTTTTCATGGTGACGGCTGCCTGCACCTTGATTTCATTTCGGTTTATTTATGAAGAATTTGATTTGTAGTGTAATTCTGTTCGAATTGGCATGAAGATGTTGAATCCCGAATCCATTCTTATGATAAACTCTATAATAGAAGAATCTCGGAATGCAGTTGAAAGCATGATAAATTGTTGTTGTGGAAAGATCGATATATATCGAAATTGATTAAGCATTTGTTGAAGTGTTAAATTGGTGTTTGTTGTATGTAGAGTTGAATTTGTGAATGATGCGATAAGCCATTACCATTAATAATGATTGTGTTCAATGCGTTGCATGATGAGAATTGGGTTACAGGTAAAAAGAGCAGTGCAGAAGTTGGTTTTTCTGGATGCTGAATAGCGTATCGGTTCATTTGCAATCGATTCTCAGAATTCTGCTAGGGAAGAAACAGCGTTTTGATAATACAATCAAACAGCCAGAAGATAAAACATGGGGCATGAGTATGCCATTGCTCGATACGAATCACTTGAGCCCATCAATGCAATAAGCGTAGGTCTAAACTTATGGCAACCCAATGTGGTCACTTCCAATAACAGTTTATTCAGTCTATGTCAAATTTGGCTAGTAAATCAGCGTAACCAATTGGAAACGATCGAGGTTGGATGGATAGCACATCCAACAGAATATGATGGAGATCCTCGGACATGACTTTTTATATATTGGACAAATGACAGCTACGGTTACACAGGCTGTTGGAACCTAAAGTGTCGTGGCTTTATGTTAGCAAAATATGCTTTTCTACCTCCTGGTGGAGTATTGAAACCAGTGTCTACATATAAGGGAGAACAACGACAAATCAATGTAAATGTTGTCAAAGAGACACCAAATGATGGTTTAAGATGGGCTTTATATATAGCCGGCAAATTTATAGGTTGGTGGCCTGGTACATTATTTAAAAACCTTCACTTGCAGGCTGATTGGGTGGATTTTAGAGGCGAAGTTGCTTATTTAGAGGGAGATTCTAGGTTTATGCGGGTCTAACCTGCATCAGGTGGTATCAGAGCAGGAATGCTTTGTTGAAGAAGTTTTTTTTTTTTTTCGAATACAGTTGAGAACTGAAGTGTGTTTCTTTGAATGTGTGATGAATGATGGAAAGGAAGATCAGATTTTAAATCTGATATGCAACATACATAATTTCAAGTGAATAGGATTGCAGGGAGGACAACATCATGCAAGGTCTTAAAGGTGAGATGATTTTTTTGAGTTGAAATTTATGATTGAAGTTTATGGTTGCAGAGAAGATGATGGCAGTGAACCTGGCATTCAGCTAAAGGCTGAATAAGGAGGACAATTGCAGTGTCCTGAAGAAGAAGGTGAGTTGAAGAGATAGCCTAGAGAGAGCAGAG
>APFE030074623.1:0-26503 GCA_000404065.3 Pinus taeda
TCTTTATTAATATAATTGGTGTGCATTTTATTTTAATAAAACTTACCATTTAAATGATGTGTAAATATGCAAATAGAAGTAATTGATATTGCTAAAGAGAGAATAGATCAAACTTGTTAGTATTATATTTATAAAGTGTTGACATTTTTTAAAGAGCCTTTTATTAATGCATACAACTAGTGTTAATTGCAAGTTGATATAGGCGCCACTAGTCGCCTGAGTGTGCTACCTATCCATTTGCTATATGTTAGGTTTTTTTCATTACTATATATAGAAACACACATTTGCATTTTCTATATAATAGATTTAATAGATTATTTTGCATTCTCTTTTGTAGAAGGGTTTTTTTTGGTATTTTAAGGTTGTTTTTAGTACATGGGATATTGTTTTAAAAAAATTCACAGTATCAGAGTTTTCACCATCCTTGTCTTTTTATGAGAGGTGGTGTGATTTAAATTAGATCTACAAGATCAGATTAGATCGAAGATAGGGTCATATTCTCTTTGGTGAAAAAGGTGTCATCTTGTATATTATGATTGGATCATAATTTTATACCATAATTCATGACCCTATGCTAGGTTTGGTTGCCACACTTGATATAGTTGATAAATTCTATATTTTTTTCCCAAGTTGCGCATTAAAACGTTGTTTTAATTAAAAGTTTTGGTTTTTTTCTTTAACTTTAGCTATGAAATCTCTTCGACATTGGAATATACCCCAAGGTGGTGTCTTATTTTGTGCCTTTATTTCCTAGGTCATAGAAGTACTCCTTCATTACCATATTCATTCTCAACATAATTTGTTGGTACCAATGCCATTCCCTTCAACATTTCATCCGCACACTAGGAATCCATCTATTGTGTGGCACTACTCATTATACCGGTACCATTGTTGCTTGAATTGGAAATGGGTGTTAGAATATTAATTCTTTCATTTCTCTTTCCCTTGAGTTTTAACTAGATTTGCATGGTAATTTCTTTTTCCATTCAAAATAGTACAATCATTGAGCCAGGAAAGTGGCTTCATCATACAGTTCAACAATGGGTCTTTCTCTTTGGATGCATGGAGGGTGATGGAATGACTCTTACTTGAGAATTATATTTAATATCTAAATTATGAAATGAAAAAGTAATGATTTATACTAAACATGAAAGATTGAGATATTGGGAGAAATTACTAAAAATAAGGATAAATATTCATTCAAAGATTCATAGATAGTTATGGTGGTGGTTTGAACAAACTTCTCAAATATAATATTTTTTTATGGCTACCATCATTATATATAGTGACCATTTTGTACGATACAATTTATTTAATATAATTTCCCTTTAAAGATTTGTTTAGTCTAATTCGATGGTCCCCTTGTTTCATGATTGGCTATTAGAGCCAACAAATGGTATCATAACAACGATATGCATTAAGGTTTTATGAATTTTCATATGTTAAGATGCATATGAGACCAACGTTTTTGTAAAGCTTTACAACTATGAGATTTGGAGATACTCAGTGGACTTAATCCCATCGTTCATGATACATACTTGAGTTTGCACTGGAAACAGTCACACTAAAGAAATTTGGAAGGTGAGAGTTTTTCGTATCCATGATGCTAATGAGCATAGACTCTTATTTGTTGGAAAATAATACATTAGAATTTCTCCATGTCCATGTTTCAAAACCCAACTTCACATTCACTAAATAATGTTAATAGGCGACTTGGATTTGTGAGCATTGTGCAAATAATATGTGACTCCATTTCAAATTCACTTTAAATTGCTATTTATAATGGAATTGTGTGAATTCATCTCCTCTAGTTGCAGAGTCACTATTGGTATCTTCTTCCTCTTAGCTCTTCTCATGGTAATGAAGGGAATCATTAAAGATCTAGAGCGGTTGGAGGATTTCTGCATTCCAAACACCAAGTCTTATGTTTTTACAAACAAATTTCCTTATCATGATCCCACTAAAGTTAATTCTCAACACTTCCTAACATCATTCATACGCATGCCGGTGAACACATCAAGTAGTCCCACGGGAGCTAGCTTCACTAGGTTTAATCCACAAAACCTGTCGGGGCTCAACACGCTCGAAATTATGTTGGTTCACATAAACATGGCTATGGGAGGTGTAGTAGGTCCAAATACCCATCCAAGAGGTAGTGAAATATTGCAAGTGTCTAAAGAGGTATCCTATTTTATTTAGATAAAAAGAAGCAAGATGTTTCCCTATTTTATTTATTTTTGACATAGTCACTTACCAAGATAAAACATAAAGGGTAAAACTAATTTTAACACATATATCATTGAAATATAAAATGAAGTTTGGGATGTTTTTGATATGTAATGGAATTTTTTTTCAAGGTCTCACTTACCATGGAAGAGTGATGAGTGATGGGAAGCTTTGATTTAAAGAAAGGGGTCCAAGTGATCAATAAAAGGAGATTTATAAAAGGAGTCATGTTAAGTCAAGATTTGAATGACAATATATTGATGTAAGAATTGATCTCAAGTAAAATAAATTCAAAACCAAGTTAACTGACTCACATATTGATATGTAAAAGGGTGCATGTTCTATGGTACCTAACACCCTAACAAATTATGTAAATTCATTACATGAGAATTGAAGTCTAGTTGAAAATGTGGAGTTAAAATAAAAATAAGGCCATGTCAAAGTTAAAAGTCAAATTAATGTTTAGGTCATGTCCATGGTGTGTCAATTAAATTTTTCAAGTCGAAGTCGTATTTTTTTTATTTTTTATTTTATCTTGATATCACTCCATCAAAGACACATATTTTTTGTAAGTAATTTCAATTTTCTTGTTGGATGGCTCAGACGTTCACCTACTAGAAACAATTTATGGAGGTGCAATGGAAGATTCAGTTTAAAAAGCATATGTAGAAGGAAATTTAATTTACTTGAGTCAATGTAATGCTTGATGAGTAAAGTCTACCCCCATTGAAGAGGCAGTGGCCCTAAAAAACCACTTTCCATGAAGTAATAAGCTATGCTAAATAACTACTTGTTATGATTGTTGTGAGAGAGAAAGGTTTGTGGTCATCCAAAACCACTTGATGTAACGTATGTTTGTGGTAATTTGAAACCACCTAAGGTTTGTGTGGTTAAGGATAAGCCTAAAAACCCAAGTTGATAATTATATTGATATATGGGAGTTAAGGGTATAAATATCTATTGATAAACCACGTAAGAGAAAAGGTTTCCTATAGAAATAGTGGATACAGTGGTACAAAACCCATGCATTTAGGTGGATGGTAATTTTTTTATATGGACTTAAGCAAACACATTATTGATGTTTGTTTAGGTATAATATGAAAATTGAAGATAAATGAAGATGAAATAATAAGGCCAAAGAAGAAAAGTGTAGAGGATTGAAGATGAAGATGGGACCATTTCAAAGGACAATTGAAGATATTCAAATCACAATAATTTGTTAAGGGGGGTCATAATGGAATAACTCCTACTTGTGAAGTAAATTTAATGTCTAAATTCTGAAATGAAAATGTAATGATGTAGACCAAACATAGAAGTCTATGGAAGATTGAGATATTGGGAGAAATGAGTGAAAATAGGGATGAAGATTTATCGAGAGATTTATGGAAAGATTTGAGCATATATTCATGTTGGTGGTTTGAAAAAATTTATCATCCATGATGTATTTGTTATGCTAGCCATAATTATATATAGTGACCATCTTGTACAATACAAGTATACACTAGAATGTTTGCTTGCTTCATGATTGGCCATTAGAGCCAACAGAGGGTGGCAGCATCAAATGAGGATTTAGAATGCTTTCAAACTGCTTGCTTTAATTTGTTAGATCCATTGGGCTTTCTCTAAATTTTCAAGGTTGTTAGATGTACTATTATTGACAAAGGTGTAGTTACCATTTTTTTCACATATAAAAGTTAATATTGGTCGTTGCCCTCTTCAAATTGTGTGTCAAGGACATAATTTCCAAAGTCTAGTTTATATGGCCAAAAATATATTAATTGGAAAAGGATATTAATTTATAAAGATTTTGGGAAAGACTTTTTTGGAAAGGATATTGATTTTTAAATTTTTCGAGGAAGACCTTTTAGGAATGGATATATTAAATGTTGAAGTTTCTAGGCAAGGTTTTTATTTGATTTTATTATACATTAAATAATAACTTCATTTTGGTTCCTTCATTTGTTCAGTAGGTCATAGAAATTTCCTAATTAGAAATAGAGTATACAGGTTTCGATCGTCACCTTCATGGCACAATGTGGTTCCCCTTGGATGTGTAGAATACAAAACAAACACCCCTAGTTAATGTTCTAGTCAACACAAGTGCCATCAATCCAAATAATGCAAAAATATCAGGTTTGACTTCCATATTTATCTAAAAAGCACAATTGAGGTCGATATCGCACTTTTGATGGATTGAATTGCCTAAGTTTAGATGTTATATCAATATGTCATTACTCCAGGAGATGGAACATGACTTTGTTTATTATATTTTAGTTTTTGTAAATAAAAATAAAGAGTAGAAGAAAGGGAACATTGTATACAACGAACTTTTAACTAAGATATGTGCATTTTCATGTTTCTATGTTCATATATTGCTCTAAGTTTTAGAAGATAATAGTCATGATGTGGATATGAAAATTCTAGAGGGACCCCATGGTTTGGACATGTGCACTATTATATTTATGTGAGTTACTGTGTATACATTTCACTATTTCCATCTTATAGATTTATTCTTGATAAATACTTTAAATTCTTCTCAACTTTCTATTATTTATCAATTGTTTATGTTTTCTTTGAGGTCTCATATGTTTGATTAGTTGTATCTTTGCTTTAACTGAAGCTTGAATCTGCCTTTTAGTCACAATTCAGAGTGGTCATCAAAGTCCTATTACCAATGCTATCTAATCACTGAGTTGTGATAAACTGCTATAAATTTCCTTTATACTAGTGGAACCAAAGTGGATACTACTTAGAGTATTGAAGCTTGATTGCACGTTTTCCATGTTTCTTAGCTAAATAGTAATCATTGGATGAATGTTTGTTAATCTTATTTTAATCATTAACTACATAGTGAACAAGGTATTGTTACATAAGCCATTTACCCATATAGGCAATGAAATATTGCAACTTGATTTCCTACAAGTGAAGCTATTATAGACTTAGATTAAAGGATTAGACCTTATTTCATTTGAATTTTTATGTTGTTAAGTTATAATTCATGTTTGTAGAACATTGATAATACTTCTGTGATGACAATCTAACAACTTAGTCAAAAGCTCTAAAGATTAATGTCATGACAGTATTACCCAATAAATAAAAAAACACAACATATATTTTTAAAAATCATCCCCCCACCCACGTTATATATATTAATCACTTACGAATATGTTGCAAGCACAACTAAACTGTTTAATATAGTGGTGGCATCGTCCATATGTCTGCACTGACGTTGCAAGCAAAATTACACTGTTTAATATAGCCCCGGGTCCTGCCATTTTCCATACGTCTCTCCTAAATTGCCCATATGTCTGCAGTGACGTGGCAAGCAAAACTAAACTGTTTAAAATAGTGGTGGCATCGTCCATATGTCTGCACTGACATTGCAAGCAAAATTAAACTGTTTAATATAGCCTTGGGTCCTACCATTTTCCATACGTCTCTCCTAAATTGCCAACATGCTACTGCAAAGTCAACAAATGAATGAAAAATCCAAGCTTCACTGTCTGTAGTCTTTTACAAAGTCCTTGGAACAACAAAAACGTGGTGGGTCATATATTTGTTTAAACTTTAGTTTTCGTTGCCTCCCCAAATTATTCAATACGATGCAAGCGCACTCATACATTTGTTTTATAACTATAAATTATGCTTCATTGTTACAGAACCCACCCTTCAAATATTGGCATTTGCTTGTTGGAATATAGAGACATTCGTGGAGTAGCAAGAGCAGAGCCAAAAGCCTCATGTTGCAATATTCCCTGGGTTTGGGTCGGGCCATCAAATCCCACTGCTCGATCCTGCAAAACGGTTGACTGTGTACCATGGCTTTTCTGTCACCTTCTTCACTGCCAAATGGATGGATGGCTCTCCTCACCACACCCTGTCGTCTTCGTCAGGAGACATGATCCGCTTCATAAAGCTCCCTGATGTTCAGATCCAAGGGGATCATGCCGAGATGAACATTTTTGTACGCATGCCCTTACTATTGGAGAAAGCTAAAATATTAGTGCAATATGCTCTCACATCCTTTTCGTTTCCTGTTTGCGCTTTCATAATCGATTTTTTCGGTACACCCATGTTGGATTTTGCCTCCAAACTGGAAATACCTGCCTACATATTCTCCACTTCTGGGGCTTCTCTCCTCTGCATCATGCACTACCTTCCAACACTTGTCCACAACATTCAAATTTCCTTCAAAGATGTGGATTTCCCGATCGAAGTGCCGGGCCTTCCGCCGATTCCTGGAATAGATTTTCCAGACCCTCTTCTAGACAGATCTGATATTTCATTCAACTGGTTCATTCAACATTCCCTTCGGCTTCAGGAAGCTCGTGGAATTTTGATAAATACATGCTAGGAAATGGAACCAGCACAAATAAAAGCTCTCAAGGAAGGAAAGGTTCTGAGCGTTGTTGAAATGACCCCTTCTATTTATCCCGTTGGGCTGCTAATAGCTTTGTCTCTGTCAGAATCTGAAGAGAAGTTTGAGAAGGAGGGCTGCCTCAAATGGCTGGACCGCCAGCCCGCCTCGTCAGTTCTGTTCGTTTCTTTTGGGAGCCGCGACACCCTGTGGGAGAATCAGATTCGGGAACTAGCTTTGGGGCTAGAAGCAAGCGTGCAGCGGTTCCTTTGGGTGTTGCGTAAGGAGCCTCCTCCTCCAACTGAATCCACGATGACTGCCAAAGCAGACACGAGGGAGGTTCTACCTGAGGGTTTTGAGACTCGAACCCAGGACCGTGGATTTGTGGTGGATTCATGGGCGCCTCAGATTGTTGTCCTCTCTCATCCATCCACAGACGGTTTCCTTTCCCATTGCAGTTGGAATTCAACAATCAAAAACATCTTACATGGAGTGCCGATGATTGCTTGGGCTCTCTTTGTTGAATAAAGAATGAATTCCTTCCTTCTAGTGAAGGAGATGAAGGTGGGCATTGAAGCGCAAAAGGGAGCAGATGGATTGGTGAAGAGAGAGGAAGTGGAAAGAGCGGCGAGGGAATTAATGGAAGGAGAGGGGGGAATGGAAATGAAGAAGGGGATGACAGAATTGACGGGGAAGGCCCATCATTGAGTGACAACTGTCTTAAGGATGGAAAACATCACGAAAAGGGTTTCTAAAAAGCGTAATATTCTCAACTGCCTACGACATTCCAATAATCTGAACCGCCTACAACATTTTTCACCAATGATCTAATGGCTGGAGTTTATTCCATCGTCTAACAATCGATCTGAGGGCCCATAACGAGACACCGTGACATGGAGGGGAGTTCCTTTCAGAGGGAACGCCTTACGTCATAATTAAAGAAAATTGGTGTAATTTAGAATGGGTTTGCTAATTTTCTTTTGGTTTCAGAATACTTTTAAATTCTTTGTTTTTGAATACTTTTAAATGTGAGATCATTAACATATTTCTTGATATTTATGAAAACAAATTTTAATTTTAATTAATAATTTATTAAATTTATTTAATATATTAATATATTATTATTTTAATTTATATATACTAAAAATAAATAATCTAAGCATATAATTATAAATGTTATTTCCCATGCTCTTAAAAAAATTTATAATGTTTGTGACATTATTTTATAAATAATGCTAAGCAGTAGTATATTCTTTTTTATAAAGGTATTAATTTGATATTTAAAGTATTTATGTATTTTGATTTTACAAATATTAAAAGAAAATGAAAAACTAATAGTGTGAACATGAGAATGTAAATAAAAATAATATAGTGGGAAGAGGGAAACAACATGGACATCTTTCCATGATCCCATTGTATCCAATAGCTTTATATATTATAAAAATGAAAAATAAGTAGTCTAAACATGTAGATGCAATGGCGTGAAATTAAGAGGAGCATATCATGCATATCCCTTTTCCAATTTCACTGTCTTCAATATGTCTACATCTTTCAATTTATATATAAATAATATTATATATATATATATATATATATAAATAAAATAATAGTATTAATATATGTCTATATCTTTCAATTTATAAATTATATATATATAATAAAAATGGTGTTAACATATAACTAGATGCAATGAGATGGCTCAAAGGAGCGCGACATGAACATCTTTTCCGAATCTTATCACATCTTTCACAAAAGTCTTAGTGTTTTGTGCCTATCTTTGATATGTTATTAATAAATAATGCGACATGGTGGCTTATGCTTTTTCATAATTATTTAGCTCTATTAAGGCGTTGATTTTGTATTCAATATATGTGTTTTGATTTAAAATATTCAAAAATAAATTAAGAAACAAGTAGCTTAAACATGTGATTAATTGATCTTTTCTAGTATCTAGAAGTACAAGAGATCCCATTAATATTCTATGTTGACATTTTATAGGATTTATAGGACTTTATTTTAATTGATGGAATAAAAATTATCAAATATTAGCATCACACAATTCAGTTGAAATAGGAATATTCTACAGTGGTGAATCCATTTTTATGCTTAAAAACAATAATTTCATCAAATTTAAAATTACAATTTCAACCAACATTGCTTACACATAATTTGATGATGAGAAACTAAACAAAGTTGAAAATGCAGAATATTTTGCGTTTTTCTTTTAAAAATCCTAAACTCGCCACATTGGAGCTTAAATCACCACCTCTAATCAATCTTAAAAAAAACAAAAAAAAAACAAAACATTATATTTATAAATAAAATATATAATAATAGAGTGTAGTTGTCCCTTAAGCTATGGTTTAGCAATAGTTGTGGAGATGACATGGAATCAAATTAGTTACTGTGAAGCTAACTGGGTTTTCACATGCATGCTCCTTATATCGAGTTTGTGGGATGCGGTTATTATTGATTAATCAACTTTCTTTGGCTTATGCCAATTATGATTATAACATTTAGGGGGTGATTGCCATATTGCTCTCTAGTTGATGATGATAATTATCACATTTCAATAAGTCAAATTTGGTTTATCAACACTATAAATTTAAAATAGTTTCCTTGATTTATCATATTATATCTCTTGCCCATGGGGCATAAAAAAGTCAGTGACAGGGTGTTCTGTTAAGGCGTTATGTGGTGAAAAGATCGTTGGTTCAAAACTTTGTGGGCAAAAATCCAGTCATGCTAAGGGCTGGAGTGGCCTAGGCCAGGTGCAATCCCCATGTGATTTTGATGCTTAGATGCCTCTAGGTTGCAGGTACTCAAGCCACAAGTTAGGCATGTCAATCATCTAAGGACTCACATTACCTAGCAAACAAAACAAAAATCATATTGTATCTCTTATTAAATAACCAAGGGATGATTTTTTTTAATTCCATTTGATTTATGTGTATTAACAAGTTATGAAGTATGGTTTAATTACAAATGTTTCAAAAGTTAGGGTGAATTTATTTGTAGGTCGAGGACTTCTAAAGAAAGTGATTTTCATTGCATACTTTAAAGGGGGTTGTTTTGCTCAATTTGCATACTTGTGCATATCCATGTGAATAACATTGCACGAGCTTGGTACTAAATTAGTGCCCTTGTCTTTGCCACTAAAAAATGCTTGAGAATGAGAAGGAAGATTTGTTACAATTTAAGTATAGCGCATAATTGTCAAAGTCAAGTAAATTTACCCAAATCCACTAGGTTTATTCAATCTACCTCCCAAACTAGATTGATTTAGCCAAGTAAGTCAAGACTAATCAAAGCAATGTTGGAAATGTGTTGTCATTGATGGAAAAGGAAATCATTGTTGGCAAAGGTATGGTGTAGAGGCTTTGGAGCTATTTTTGGAGCATCAAATCATCTCAGATGCAGGTGTAGGACCACCCATATATATAGAGCTCTGAAGAAGCTTTCCAATGGTATATGGAAGTCCTAAAAAGGCCTCTTGGATCAAAAGATAGAACCAATCAAAGTCTGGTGACCCCAAGGTCTCCATAACAGAGTTAAAGGTGGTTAGTGAGCCTTTGGCGCACAACCAAAGTTAGCATAAATTCGAAACTCAATGGAAAGTCTAATGGAGCCTAATATGTTAGGATTCTATTGAGAGTTTTTTGGAGATAATTATTAACTGGCCCTCTCCATTTCCCTTTTCCTTAATATAAACTACATCTCTTATTACATTTCTAATCAAGAGATTTACATCAAATACTGGATCAAAGGGCCAAGGACTTTTCATAAATGCTTCCTTGTCCAGTAGAAGAATAAATGGTCAACATGTCAACTTGGCTCCAATTTCTTGGGAATTAATAAATGTTTTGAAAAATGACTACTCTTGTTTGAATCTAGAACTATGTTTAAGCTTTGAAAATGGATTTTCCTCCAAATTGATCTTGGAAAGGTCCTTATTAAAGGCTTCTCTATATCTCCTCCACTAGAATGAATGGCTTGTATGTTGAAAAGTATAGCAGAGCTCCCTTCTGAAAAGCCTGATTATCCCATTGTCACCAAGAGCTCCTCCTTTTCCCCAAATTGGACCCAAAACAACATTGAGTACTTAATTATGATCCAACCTGAGAAATTTTGATTGACACTACAACTCAAGAGCTATTAAATTTAAAGTGCGCTAATATGATCCGTCATTCTTTCATTGAATAAGTATATTGTTTTTGAATTTGTCATTTGTGCTTGTAGTATGTGGTACTAACCTTGTTTCACCTGAAAGGGTTTTTATTCTTGGACTATGACAATGCTAGTAATATTTAGGCCTTTTGTAGTATTTGTACCCCATGATCATTTTTGCAAGATGTATGTCCTATGTGGAAAGAAATAAGCATTTAGTTATTACCTCCTAAACTAAAGCATTGTTTCTTTTATTAGGGTCCATGTAATGTCCTACAAATTGAGGATGAATGGGACGTAATATCCTATCCATCCCCATAGACTATAGTCCTCCATAAAGGGGAAAACCCCCAAAATACCCATTGTTGGGCAATTTTTGGGGAAACTCGGCTTAAAAAACCCAAATTTGGGGTTTGGAGTAAGGTTTACTCAACCATTTAAGAATACGAAACCCCTCTAGAAAATATATAAATAAAGAAGGATTGAATTCATTTTGGATCACCAAGTGTGGATTAATTCATTTGTTCTTGAGCATTAGGTTTGATAGTTTTTGACCCTTGCTATCTCTTGTCAATTTTTGTGGTGAAATATTCCACCCTAGTTGACATTCCCTTATTATCTCGCTATTTGAGCACAAGGGTCTCTGGCTAGTCAGCGAATTCTGTTGGATATTGGTCTCTTGTCCTTTTCTGGGCACAATATTTCTGTTAAAGGTGAATGAATTTGGAGGATAGTGCATGATAGCTTAGTTCTGTTTGGCATACACCTCTCTTGAAAGAAGCAACAAAGTTTATGAGTCCTTAATATCTTTTTCTGTGCAAAGCACTTACCTTAGGCAGTGGATTCATTTCTGGCACCTGGAGTAGCGAAACTCTTTGCTTTATTTAGTTTTTGCATGCACAATTAAAAGGAGCACTTCCCTAGTTATTAGTTCTCAGCCTTAGCTAAGGAAGCATGTTTGCATATCTCATATCATATTCACTAGCGGTAGACTTTAATTGTCTTATCTATCCATGCAAGGAAGGTGCATTAAGATTAGGAGTTAAGTTGAGACATTGTTGTACATGTTTCCAGATTCATTGTACCTTCTAGACTAAAGGAAAAGTGAATAGTAGTGTTTGAATTTTTCAGTTAATTCTTGTTTCAAAGAGTAATAAATAGTGATGTGATTTGGGTTTCAAATCTATGTACTTGCTGCTACTTTCTTCAGTGGCATGTGCTTCCCTGTTCAGAACAATGGGTTTTTCTGCAGTATCTAGCCTCCAAAGCTTCTTCAATGCAAACTAAATATCAAATCAGGCCCTCATACTCCAAATCATCTAAGGCATCACCCTATAGAAGTTACAAAGTAGACCAATGAGCTTTGACATGGCAACTCCAACCCCATGTCACTAAACAAATGTTGACATCACTGCTACAAAAATTATTCTGAAGTGTTGCATCCTACACCAATTCCTAAGATGGATGCCAAAAGTGGTTCTAGAACGAGGCTCAACCTTCATTACCACATTTAAGACTTTTCAAAGGGATCGGTCCCTTTAAACCATACCAATTTTTACACTTCCACAATTTGGCCATGTTCCTATCAATTTATATTTTGTATTGAAAAGTCAGTCCTACGTTACATGTTTATTAAATTTAGGAACAATTATAGGTCAACTCTAGAAAAATGTCAACAAATTTGTGGGCTAGGTTGGCAATTCTCCAAATATTATCATACATGTATATATAATTACACATTTTCCTTTTTAAATCTTGATTGGTTGAACAAAAAGGTTCGCTGCGTGTGTAATTTTGTCCCATACCTCCACATCAACGCTCATAGATAATAATATTCTTAATTCTTCATCTGTGTGCATTATAAAGTCCCTTTTGGTTACTATTTTTGATGGAGCAACCTCTGACAGTACACCTTTTACCACAGAGATGTTGTTGTTGGATAGAAATCTCCAGAGGAGTCTTACACCAGAGATATAAATGGCTATTGTATATCACAATAATAAGCATTAACATATGAAGATGTGCAGACCCTAAAATATGCATTCAATCCATTACTTTTTCTTTCATGGCAGATTTCGTTCTGCATAGTAGATGTGTTGTGGAACTTGAGTGTGTTCGCATAAAAAATTATAAGGCCAAACCCAAATTCTCATGTATCATGGAAATTCAACATATGCCTTGTTCACCTAAGAAATACTTCTAACACATCTTAGGGTACTCATGTACAATATCACTCATCCCACTTAACAAGTTACCAAGACAAGGCTCATCACATCCAACCTTGGTCTAAAACAATTAAGCAACACAATTTACATCTTGACATGCCATAGCACCTGACATGTCTTAGAATGCCTTGGCACTATGTGGCGTGCCTTAACATCCCCTACATTCCTTGGCATGCTTTGACACTCCCTAGCACACCGTGGCACTTCCTGACATGCATTGGTATTTTAGCATATCTTGGCATTGCCTAGCATATAACCTTGTCACTCCCTCCTTAACACACCTAGAACTCATTGAAACTCCCTATCACACACTCTTATTTGTTAATTTCCGTGCATTTTGAACTAGGCACCCCCTAACACTCCCTAGCTCACCCTAACACCTAACACATCTTGGCCTACTGCCTTAACACTCTAGCATTCCTTGGCACTATATAGTATACCTTGTCACCCTCTCCTTATCACACCTAGACATCGCTGACACTCTTGGTCACAAACTCTTATTCATTCATTTCCATGCATTTTTACCTAGTTATCCCTTGGGTTTCCCTAGCACTCCTTATCACTCCTTGACACATGTTGTTACACCCTAGCACCTATGACATCTTGGCATGCCACCCTAGCCTCTAGCATGCCTTAACACTGCCTAGCATACCTTGTCAATCTGTCCTTAGCACACCTAGAACTCACTGAAACTTCTAATCACAAACTCTTATTTGTTCATTTCCATTCATTTTGACAAGTTCTCCCTTGTGTTTCCCTGGCACTCCTAGCTAACACTTCCTTACACGCGTTGGCACATCTTGGTTGCATGTCGCCCTAGAACTCTAGTATTCCTTAGCATTGCCAAGCATGCCTTGTAACTCCTCCTTAACACACTTGGAACTCACTAATACTCAATGCCACACACTCTTATTCCTTCATTTCCATGCATTATGACCTAGTTCTCCCTTGTGTTTCCCTAACACTCCTTGGCACACATTGGCACACTATGGCACTTGTCACATCTTAGTAGGATTTCCTAGCACTCTATCGTCTATTGGCATTGCTTATCATACAATGTCACTCCCTCCTTAGCACACTTATAACTTGTTAACACTCCCTATCACACATGCACATTCATTCATTTACATGTAATTGAAACAAGTCCTCCCTTGTGTTTCCTTGGCAATCCCTAGAATGTGTTGGCGCCACATCCTAGAACCTAACACACATTGGCATGCCTTACCACTTGGCATGTATTGACATGCCTAACATTCCTTGGAACTTTATAACATGTGTTAGCACTTCCTGAAATTCCCTACACACCTTGGCACTCCCTAGTTTTCATGCCATCATAGATAACCTTACTTTTTTTTGTGACTTGGGAACCCAACCAAGTCATTGAAAAATAGTGTTGTGCCTAGACCAAACTCTCCCTTTGTCTCAAATTGCTTTTTCCATCCTCTTATCACAATTGCAGGCTTTCCTCCTACAAGTCTTAATATGAAATTTTCCTAACACACTTCGTCCATGGGACACCTAGAATTCACTGACACTCCATGGCATAATCTCTTATTCATTCATTTCCATCCACTTTGACCTAGTTCTCCCTTATGATTCCCTGACACTCCGAAACACTCCTTGACATGCATTGACACTATCTGGCATATGTCAACACGCTTTTTCATTCCTTGGCATGCCATGGCACTCCTTAATTATCATTCCCTCATAACTACCTTATTTTCTTTTAGACTTAGTAACCCAACCAAGTCCTGCCTCGACTACAACAACTTTTCCAAGTTACATTTACTACAACTAGACTATGCCTTGTTCCCCTAATGGACTATAAATCATCTTAGGCTTCTCATGTCCAATATTAACTCATCCCACTTAACAAGTTACCAAGTCAAGGCTCACATCCAATAGTGCCCATAAAATAACTAAGCAACATAGTTTACATCTTCACATGCCATAACAACTGGCACGTATAACAATCCATTGGCACTACATGGCACACATTATCATCCCTTGCATTCCTTGGCATGATTTTCCACTCCTTAACGGACCCTACCACTCCCTAACATGCCTTGACACTCTAGTATGCCTTGGCACTGCGTAGCATATACCCTTGTCACTCCCTCCTTAACACAATTAGAACTTGTTGACACTCCCTATCACACACTCTCATATATTCATTTCCATGCAATTTAAACTAGTTCTCCCTTGTGTTCTCATGGCACTCCCTGACACACATTGGCACACCCTAGGACTTAGCACATCTTGGCATGTCGCCCTGGCACTCTAGCATTCCTTGTAACTACTTAGCATACCTTGTCACTCCCTTCTTAGCACACCTAGAATTCGTTGACAATCCCTATCACACACTCCTATTCATTCATTTCTGTGCATTTAAAACTAGTGCTCCCTTATTTTTCCCTGACACTCCATAACTTTCCCTGGCATGCATTGGCACACCTTAGCACCTAGCACATCTTTTCATGTTTCTCTTGCCTCTAGAATGATTTAGCACTGCCTAGCATACCTTGTCACTCCCTCCTTAGCACACCGTGAAATCACTGACACTTCCTGTCACAAACTCTTAATCGTTCATTTGCATGCATTATTTTCACCTAGTGCTACCTTGTGCTTCCGTCAAGCTCCCTAACACTTCCTAGCACTATTTTGCACACCTTGGCACCTAGCACATATTGGTTGCATGTCGCTCTGGCACGCTAGAATGACTTAGCGCTTCTTAGCATACCTTGTCACTCCCCTCTTATCACACCTGGAACTCATTAACACTCCCTGTCACACACTCTTATTCATTCATTTCCATGCATTTTGACCTAGTGCTCCCTTGTGTTTCCCTAGCACTCATTAACACTCACCACACATTGGCGCACCTAACTGCAATGAGTTTCACTAACAGTCAATCCAAAACCCCTTCTAGAGTCTAGCAAATTACTTGTTCTTCACTAAGATATTAGGGTTAAGTTTATTGTATAGTGTTCAATGTGAAAATATTACTAGGTGTTTTTATCTCTAAGAGTAATTATGATCTTCCTCATGTACACAAGGATAACTGAGAAGTGTTTCCCATAATCATGCAAGTGGAACTTCAACATGTACATCAGGGTAACCACAAAATATTTATTGTATTTACACAATTCAAGTTGATAGGAAAATATTTACATTATATATGTGAATGTACTAAGATCAGGACCATTAGCATCATATCTACATATTTACCACTAGCATTTGCAGCTGATGTTGCAAAGGAGAAGTCGTAAGGCATAGAGTGTGGAAGAATAGGGACATGTGAATGGGCATTGTTGAAAACAAGGGTGGATGATAATGAGTTGCATTTGAAATTGTTAGTTATGTGTATGCTGAATATATATATTTTGTAAATAATAGTGTGTAGAAGAATAGTGACATGTGAATGGACATTGTTGAAAGCAAGGGTGGATGATATTGAGTTACACTTGAAACTATTAGTTATGTGTGTTTTGAATATGGATAAGTAATAATAGTGTGTGGAAGAATAGCAACATGTGAATGGACATTCTTGAAAGCAAGGGTGGATGATAATGAGTTATAGTTAATGTCATATAGAGGTTATCCATTATTCATGTAGCAGTTGTTGTTTATGTGAACATGTTTTTTTGTATTTGGAGATTTTGTTTTTCCATATGTTACATATTTAAGAATGAATTGTCACTTTTAAAGAGGGCACACAAGGTTGCTAGCTGTGACAAAATATTCCACTGACTATAAATATATTTTATTTGTTGTATAATTCGATTTACCATCGTGCGAGTAAAATTTAAATTTCCTTTTCCTACTACGTGGTTCTGTCAACTAGGGGTTTCCAAAAATACAAGTGAATGCCATCAAACTCCTCACTGAAATCAAACTCTCGGTGAAATTTTCGTAAATATAGGGATGCACAAATTCCTTAACTTGCCAAAACTCTATTAAAGTGACATTTTCCACTACTAACTTCATATGAGATGTCATGAACTTTCTTTTGGATAAAACCTTGAATGTGTTTTTAATATCCTAATTCATGTTTTGTAACGCTCGCTTTTAAAGGCTTGAAATGCAAATTATGGTTCAAGCCACAACTTTATAAGGAGAATATGCACAAAACATGCTCAGGACAACCAATGCAAACTATATCTGTATTATTTAGCAAATCCTGCTTAGCAAAAACACTTGTGACAACTATCAAATTGCCAATTTGCCTATCTTCAACTAAACCCCTATGACAATACTGAGATTACCCAAGAAAGAGAAACTAGCATGAAATAACAAGTTGAAATATCATCGAAAATCTATACCTCTGATTGTATATGATGGCTGAAATGTATCATAAAGATACACTTTTGTCAAAGATAATTAAAAATAATGCTACAAAGTAGTAACCACAAGCTTAACTGACAACCTCTGCCCACTCATTTCCATTCAAAGCCCATGGCAGCAAGGCCTAAAGTGCCTACCAATAACAAAATTCCTTCGATGAAATAAGTTGAAAAAGACCCCATCTGAGAACATACGATATGAATACTATCTTCCCCTGCCTGTCACAGACCAAAAAATGCCACATATCGTATACAGTAAATGTAAATGTGTCAGTTGAGAGATCCAATTACCCAATATTATAGATCAAGTCCTAACACAACTCCAAAAAAGGGCCACATATCATATACAGTAAATGTGTCAGCTGAGAGACCCAATTACCCAGTATTACAGATGAAGTCCTAACACAACTCCATTGTTCTATGAGCTGGGTAGAATGGGAATGGTCACTGCAGCAAACCCCTTTTTCTTGAGTACAATATATCCATTATAGTAAGTTTTAGATTAAATTTAAAACATGTTAATTAAATTTTAATATGAAATTTTGATGGTTATGAAGATGAATCATTAATAATATGACTCCTTTCTAAAAAATTGTTTATAATTTTGTTAATATAAAAATGAAAAATTAATAAATATAATAAATTGAATTAAACTGTTTTATTATTATTATTTTAATTTAATGTTTCGTTATGCATACTAAATCTTTTTTTCATATAAAACTAAATTTTAAATGTTTACTCATTTACAAATACTACAACACATACCCCTTTTTCAGATTGATGTTTATGAGTAGTAGGCCAAAACTTGCCAAATGCTTCAATTTATTTTCCAAAATTTCAAAGATGCCTATTTGAAAACCCTTGATATATTAGTGTTTGATCCGAACAGGTTTCGAACATACTGGTTGTGGGTTATAGAGATTTTTGTAAGTTGCTACCAAGCAAGGAAGAAGTCAAAAGCGGATTGGTATTAAAACCATGACTGCAGCTCAAGGACTTGTGTTCTTGTCCCCAAATAAGACACTGCAACTGACATATGAGGGTGATTTTTATGAGGTACTCATAGCAAAAGCCCAACTCTCCACCATAGCAGACAAAGGGGGCATACCCTCATCTACAGATACTGTAAAGCAAATGTAGCCACATTTTGAATATTGCTACAGGGGCTTAGAGCATACTATATTGGAGGCTGTAAAGACTCCACATTGAAAACAAAATGGAAAGGTAAGATGAGAAAAATATTGGATCGTAAAGCAATATAGAGTATAGTGGAAGCATGGGATCCTTATAGTTATTGTTGGTCCTCCTTAAGCCTTGCTAGGATTGGTGGCTTAGGCAAGAAGAGTGATTTTCTAGGTATCATTTTCATTTTGTTGCTCCTATGGGGCTTCTTAGATTCAGAATTTGAAGGGACCCAACATGGGAAAAGTGTTGTTTGGTGGCTTGGGCTTGTAACACATGAACTGGTACTTAGCCCCAGACAACTCGAGAGTGTACAAATTTTAGAGGACAAAGGATAAAAAGGAGTTACTATTAGAATTTAAAATACCCTCTTAACAAACTCTACCTAGGATTTCTTGAAAATTTTAATTTACCAAGTTGTGCATTTCATCAAAAGATAAGAGCCTTAGTGTAAAAGAAGGATTGAAACTGAAAAGTAATGAACTGTTATCATTTTTTTCCATTCTACCAGAGTCAGAAAACGTGTATGTACTAGTTCACTCTAAATGATGCATGATTTATTGCAAAGATGGTAAAAAACTCAATGCTCATTTCTTTTGATCTGACCGGAAATTCGCATTTTGAAATCTTCTAAATCTATTAAAATAGTAACAATAGTACAAAATTATATCCTTTTTTCCAGTGATCAGGAACTTTACGGCCCTAAAAGCTTTATTATGAGTAAAAGCTTCTGATTTCATTGTCTTCTAATAGTTTTGTGTGAACGAACTCCAAATTTCTTGCACCATTATGACTTGAAGTAAATGCGCAGGTGGTATATGGTAGGTAGACAGAGTAAACCTGCACTTGTTTTGGAGAAATCTGTAGAGCTTATCAATCAATAATCATTTAAAAGGACCAGTGCTCTTATTAGTCTTCAATGTGATTTTTCCTAGAACATACACAACCCTTGTATTCTTTGCCAATTCAAGCTACTGCAATTCCTCATCTACAGAGTAGTTACTTTCTGCCACTGTATTTATGCTTTCATAACTTCTATCATGTGAGGCGGAATAAGTTCCTCTGAGCTTGAGATAGTCTTTTATGCTTTCAACAACCTGGTTGATAAATTGAGATCCTTCAATGTTTGGGGCATCTTTGTAACCATATTGGGATACACATTCATATACACCCTTTGGCTCTAGTTTTCCAACCATAAATCTCTCTGACAAAAGCAGTGTCTTGACTGGAATCATTCTTATGATGACAATGACAAGAACTTTATGTAGAGACCCCACATTCTTTTCATAATGTTCAATAATCGGTGGTAAGCCAGAAATAAGGTCACTGAAGAAGAAACAAGTTCCTGGTACATGTGAATTCACTCGGATAACCAATCCATTCAAAACTTCTATGCTGAGTTTTCTTTGTGCTAAATATTTATACTTTTTCTACCTTCCATAGTTCCAAGAGAACATTATGGTCAGAAAATTAGGAAGGGACACCAACCTCCCTGTGGAAACTTATTCAATACAGATGATAGATAAACGCCTTCAAAGATAGCAAAAAAACAGAGTGAAGGGTAGTATAAGCAAAACATGTATGTTCGAAACCAGAAGCATGCCCAAGGTTACTATGCACATCATAATGAACATAACCCCAACAACTCCAACGCCTGCACCACCAAATACCTAAAATTATCCTTGGAAACTCAAAAGAATCCATAAAAACTACCAAATTCTATTGTCATATATAAATTTGGATATTCTTACCATGTGCATTACCAATTTGTGTTCCATCCCAGAATCCTACGATAATTGCAATGTAGATAACCATGAGAACATAGTTAACTTCAGGTGAATAGATTTGACCCTCGTAATTTTGGGAGGTATGCACAATCTTCACTCGAGGGAAGCAGCTAAGAGCCATGGACTATTTTATGATTGAGAATGTTGTTGTAATCAATGCTTTACTGGCTACAATGGCTGCTAAAGTGGCAACAATGAACATTGACCAATACACAGGCTGTGGTATTTCTTTGTAAAATGTAGAGCCTATGTCCCCTAGGTTTTTTATCAAATAAGCCGCTTGTCTCATATATGTGTTAAGTAGAGATGGGTAAACCAACACATAGAAAGCAGGCTGCAACAAAAAACCCAAATTTCTCATTATGTTACTAAAACTAAAGGAGGATGAAGCACACAAGTATGATGAAATACTAATAATTCTGTCCTTGGACCTGGATTGATTTCCTGTTGAAAAGGCCCAAGTCTGCAAACATGGCCTCGGCACCTAGATCCAGTCAAAACAAAGAACTGATGTTAGTGTTTCTATTTGTATAGCTTTAGCATAAATAATTGGGATGAAGTTATGAATTGCGTTTGAGAAAATCATTGGTGTGGATTTATCTATTGAGTTAGAAAACAGTTCCAAGTATGCTATATGATAAAATGAGACACATATAATCAATCAATACCTGTTATACATAAGACTACACCTCCAAGCATCACCCATCCTTATTAGTGATATTCATGAAAGTAACAGTATATATAATATGGGTTGAATGCCTTGAATGCTCGAGGATAATATTTCACAATATTATATTGTCCTATCATGATGTTGGTCACGAACTAGGTAATCATTATGGGTGAGAACATGAAGCTAACTTTACTTGTACCAAGTTTTTGAAAAAGGAACAATAGTAACAGGATAAAAAATGACACGAGTACAAAAACGCCTGCATGAGTTAACATACGAAAACATAATCTATGTCAGGAAGTGGGATGCCATAATTCACATTATACACACAGATGATATCGTGTTTATGATAGGGAGATACATCCCTCCTTCAAATAAACTAACCCATACTGAAAAACTTGATTACATCCCAATATACTCATGGAAGCCAAGTTAATAGTGTCTACTTCGCATTCTTGTATCATCTTACCTTGGCTCATGTTACTGTTCCTTGAATGAATTCCTTGCATAGCTGACAACACTACAGGATTAAGAACTGATCTGTTGCAAATAGTGCTAAAAACACGAAGTTGGCTGCTTCTTTTTTTTAGATGAAAAAAGCGATATATTTATTTTGTATAGAAATTACATATGTTTCAAAGTCTGCATCTCATAGGAGCATATCAAAATTATATATCCAAGCTAATTTGCAAACATGCATAAAAATGAACCTTATAACCAGACCAGGATACATAAAAGATTTTCTATGCTAATTCTGGGTTGTTTGTTGTATCTAGATAAATCAGCATAGCATATTGTAGCGTATGTTAGGCATACATTTGTATTTTTTCACAAACATGAAGAGCAAGATGTAATGCAGAGTAGTTACTCCACAATAAAAAAAGAGTATGTCCGGGTGTAGTTATCCTGGTAAAGGCATAATCTCAGTCTCCAACCAAGTCTCATCCATCTTAATCTCTATGTGGAGTCCATCCAGATATTCCATGATGCCTTTTTTGGAGAGGCAGTCCGCTTCTACATTGAAGTCCTTGCTGTATGGTGGGGTATTGGAGAGGGTTCCGGAGAGTAGAGATCTGTTGTAGCCAACACTGAAGAGAGGATTTGTTGATGTCATAATAAATGATGACCTTTGAGTCCCCATAAATGTGGATAGTAGGAATATTCAGATAATGTATGAACTAGAGGAGTCCCCATAATACCATGGCCTCAACCTTCATGTTGGAGCCCTTTCCTGCCCCCTAGTGTACCAGATCTGTTAACTCTAGCAAATATCGGATAATGAATCCACAGCCACAACTGCTACACTGTGATGCTCCGTCAAAAAAGCTCGTAGGGAAGGAGATCTGCGGCCAGATTTGGGGTTTTTGCGCAGTTTATTGGATGTACCAGCATGTATTTCATCTGAAATTGTGCTTTGAATTTTTTCCATCACCACTGCTCAACTTTCACGGTACTCATTGAAAATAATATTGTTCCTCCACCTCCAGATCTCCCAAAGAACAATGGGTGGAATGAAGCCCCTAGTGCCATGCTATGAACTCCACCATTCAAGACACTCAAGAATATCAGACAACAGTGGGAGCTGTAACCCAAATGAGACATCCAAGGTATTCCAAATCTTTGTAACCTTGGGGTAGCTTATGAACAGATGCAAATTGTCTTTTGGAGGGGGCGATGGGGTCGGCGTATGAGTAGATAACGCAAGTGGGCCCTTGTGGCCCGGGACAAACTCTTCCTTCCCAAATCTTGGGGAAGCCTTATGTTTGAGACTCTGAAACTTTCAGTAGGGGTGTTATGGGTGCCAAATTGTGGTGGTGTTGGATTCAAAAGCGCCAATATCTCTAGAAAATTTTATGGCATGAAAAATGCATACCTCACCACTCTCTAATCCAAAAACTAAAGTTGGATTGCTGAAAATAACAAATCTCTCATACAGACCCATAGCTTTTGGGAAATATGCACGCACTTGTGGCAGGACTCATGAAAACAAATGCCTAAATTGGACCAGCTAGAGCATCTCAATGATCTAAAAATATTCTTGGTAGGCAATGGTTACATGCAAGTAAATCAACATTGTTGGCCTCAACACAGAAGATCTTCATGGTGTGCTCAAAAAACAATATATGACTAGCCTTCGGGAATCCCCTCATGGTTATGGAAAACACTACAATGTCATCTTGAGCAATGTCTTATCCTAATCGCAGATGGCATTGACACACTATGTTAGGGTTATCAATCAAAGGGCATATTCACTATGATGGAAGCGTAATCCTTGGCCACTAATACCATCTACGCCCCCAATGCTAACATGTGGCCCAAGATTTCTCACTTCCTATGGCTATTGGCTTGGAAGAGAGCCCTGATTTGGGATAAAATCATCAAAAGGGACTACGAAGGATCCTCTATTTTTTATATGCATAGAGCTAGTCCCGAAAGTGTTGAGCATTTGTTTATTGATTGTTCATTTGTGGATCAATTTTGGACAAAATTATATTCCTACTTAAGGAAGTAGGAAGATAGACACAACTCACTCTTGGAAACAATCTCAGCTTGGAAGCCCTTCGCTTTCAAAAGCGAAATCCTTAATAAAGCATGGTCTCTCTTCCCTTGATTCATATTTTGGTTGATTTGGAAAGAAAGAAATAACCAGATTTTCAAGTAATGCCCTTCCAAAAGTGAAATCCTTAATAAAGCATGGTATCTCTTCCCTTGATTCATATTTTGGTTGATTTGGAAAGAAAGAAATAGTCAAATTTTCAAGTAATGTCCATCCTCTTCTGATTCTGTTTGGTATAATGCATCATTTAGTGTAAGAGAGACCACCATCCTTTCCTTGTGGATTGCCAACAACTAGTAGATCTCTCCATCTAAAGCACCATTCTATTCTGCATTTTAATTTTTCAACCAACATCCACCCACCCAACCTCTCTCTCCCCTCATCCCCCCCTTCCCCCCTTACTTGGTCCCCTTTTCTTCTCGGCTTTATCAAATACAAATTCGACAGTGCATCCAAAGTCAACCCAGGACAAACAAGTTATGGAGGCATCCTTCGGGATGACAACAACAATCTATTATTTGTGGTTGTCGGCATTTTAGGCCACCCCACCAATAATGTAGTTGAATTCTATGCAGCGGAAGTGGGATTGTAAATTGCCAACCAACAGGGTTTCAATAGGCTCATGGTGGAAGGAGACTCTATGTTAGTCATCTCCACCATCAAGAAATTTTTATCGAACACTTCTATTGACAAGCTACCCAAACATTTGTGCCTGGAGAATTTCCTTCACAACAAAGCCATTCTTCTAGCTTCCAATAGCTCTGTCATCCTCCTTCATGTTTTTCTCTCTAATAATAAAGTTGCTAAGAGTTTACCCAACTTAGCATACTCACAAAACAAGCTTCAGTTTTCTAGACACAATTCAACCATCACCTCCTCCCCATCAATCTCCCCATGCAACTCCATGGTTCTTTCAGACCTTTCCACCTAGGCTCCTTCAAATACTTCTGACCCCCCCATTGGATTGCCCCGCCTAAAGACCTTACAACACCCATTGGTGTGTCTACTACAATATGATTGGCATTGGTTTCTTTGTGTCTTACAACAATTCCATCATTTTTTAATGAAGTCTCTTTTAGCACTTATATACTTTCAGCAGGGTTACAACAACCTAGTTACTCAATTGTTTTTTTGTTATACTTTATGTTCTAATGAATTTGGTCATACTCTTATCTATTATTTGTAGTCTCTTGGATTTGTAGTCTACATTTAGCACTTATATACTTTCAGCAGGGTTACAACAACCTAGTTACTCAATTGTTTTTTTGTTATACTTTATGTTCTAATGACTTTGGTCATACTCTTATCTATTACAATATGTACGTAATTTCTTAGATTTGTAGTCTCTTGGATTTGTAGTCTACATTTCCATTACTGGTCTAGTTTCTCTAATAATAAATCGTAGTAAAAATAATTTTAACCATATTATATATATTTTTTTATTTTAATGTCGATGAAAATGATTTGGTTAAGATTAGAAAATGCCGCCTGATGCCATTAATGGTCAATACCATCCACCCACATCTTAAAATCTATGTGATGAGCAAGCCAACGAGAAGATGATCTGGTCGTCTGAATCTTTCATGCCTTTCCAAGGAAATGTCACCGGCTTCATCGTGGTGTAAGGAGACACAATGTTAATTCTGTACCAAAAAAATTCATCCTTTTAATACACATTTGCCTACTCAATCATCTAAATTTACACTAAATATAATTATCGTAATTGATTTAAATGTTGGATTTGCTATTCAATCTTCTGAATATACATCATTTTTAAAAATGATATAAAGTTTATTTACCTCTCCATTCGCTTTTGGAGGAAGCGTTGCACATATAATTTCGGGACAATTTCCAGGCCTGCGCATGAAAAATGTTTAAAAAATAATGTTAAAAACACAATTTTCAATCTTGAAAACCTTTCTATACTTTTTACTTTCTGTCGAATAGTATGAAGTTATGAACCACATTTGTTAATATAAAATATTTCACGATCCATGTCTTACCTACGGAAAGTATTTCAGGCTGATCTTTGTTGTGAGCGTTCGATGCAGGCTTATGATGCAGCGGTTTCAATATCTGTTGGATTTTGCGGATATTAATATGAGGTCTTCTTGTCTTCCTCGAACTTATAGAGCCGGCAAGCCTAATATTGGCTTCTGCCTGCCACGAAAATGATGGAATAAGCCTGCGAATAAATTAAAGAACACGAAGAGGACTAAAGATGAAAATGTTTCGTCAAAACTATATACGAAATTTGTTGTGAATGTATTAAATTTGTTACTGAGATCAATATAATACCTTCTCAGCCAGCACATTGTAAAGATTCACCATTCTGTTATAAAAAATAACAAATTGACCTGTGGACTGCTGCTCGGGGCTTTTTGCTGGAATTGGTCTGCTTCAAATAGTGCGCAAAACACAAAGTTAGCCTTATCATACATTTAAGCTTGCTCAGCTATGAAGAATTAGTAAATATATCAAATTACAAATGTATGGAGATGAAAATATCTCGAAACCGGATCAGTTTGGCTGATTGCAAAGGGCATAATAACGTTTCTTTCTGCAACTCTATTTGAACTGAAACCGGTGCATACGGGAAATAATTCCATCAATTCCGTGTGACTAGATGCCTCATAGCGTTCACTAAATCCCTTGGCCCGATGATTGACATGAGCCAAATCGCCTTGCTTGTCATCTGAAAGCTTGATTGACGAAAGCACCTTTTGCATCATTTGCGGTTTTATCCGTGACAGATCTTGCACTGTTACATTCATCAAAATAAATATGAAATCAGCCAAAACATTCTGCTAAAACAAGAATAGTTTCATAAGTTAGTGCTCCATCACATGAACACCCTCGTGGCAGTCCGTCCATCCCACACATTTCAATTTTTCAAGCAGGAGTGCTAAGTTTGAGGGTTTCAGCTGCTGATAATCTTGCAATTGATCCAACTTGAAATCAGTGTCATAAGTTAGTGCCCCATCACATT
>APFE030074623.1:29594-46131 GCA_000404065.3 Pinus taeda
CAATTGAATTTTATTATTTTTATTATTAATTGAGCCAACATTTAGATTTTTGCACTCATCCCCATACTTTTGACTTTTCTTATTATTATTACTATTATTCTTTAACTAAGTCCATATTTAGAATTGTTTACATACTTACATTACACCTACACATCTACTCTATACTCTATAAATATTGTATTTATTGTTTTTTAGGGAGGGAAATTTTATCATTTTTGAAAAAATTCAGCCTTAATTTTGATGTAACAAAGCCCTCCTAATTCCAATCTTCATTTACTTTCTAAAAAAAGTAGTATATTTTCACTTTTCACAGGGCGGGAGGGGAAACGAGATTGAAGAGAGTTGTGAATTAAATTTTCACTTTTCATAAGGTGGAGGGAGGGAAAACTAGTAGCATATTTTCACTTTTCACATGGCGGGAGGGAAAACGAGATTGAAGGGAGTTGTGAATTAAGGTTTTACCAATAGCAAATTGATATCAAGCCCCACCATTAGATCTTCAATCATTTCTAACCTCGCTACATTTACACCCCACTTTCTGGTTCAAAATTCACTTTTTTTTTTTCATCCTTGCTTTTAAGTTTAAGAGTAGCATATTTTCACTTTTCACAGGGCGGGAGGGAAAATGACATTGAAGAGAGTTGTGAATTAAGGTTTTACCAGTAGCAGACTATTATCGAACCCCACCATTGGATTTTCAATCCATTAATGGCGCCCAGGTACGTTTCATTTCTAACCTGGCCGCATTTCCACGCCACTTTTAGTCTTCTTCCACACAAGGAGGACTGGTTCAAAATTCACTATTTTTTTCATCCTTTCTTTTAAGTTTAAGAGTAGCATTATTTCACTTTTTAGAGGGCAGGAGGGAAAGCGAGATTGAAGAGTGTTGTGAATTAAGGTTTTACCAGTAGCATACTGATATCAAACCCCACCATTGGATCTTCAATCCATTAATGGCACTAGAGTATGTTTCATTTCTAACCTCGCTACATTTCCACCCCACTTTTAGTCTTCTTCCACACAGGGAGGACTGCACACACCTTAGATCCCCGACCATTGGATCTTCAATCCATTAATGGCACCCAGGTATGTCTCATGTCTAACCTCAACATTTACACCCCACTTTTAGTCTTCTTCCACACAGGGAGGAGTACACACACCTCAGATCTCTGGTTCAAAATTCACTATTTTTTTCATCCTTGCTTTTAAGTTTACAAGTAGCATATTTTCACTTTTCACAGGGTGGGAGGGAAAACGAGATTGAAGAGATTTGTGAGTTAAGGTTGTACCTCTTCAATCCATTAATGGCACCCAGGTATGTTTCATTTCTAACCTCACTGCATTTTCACCCCACTTTTAGTCTTCTTCCACACAAGGAGGATTGGTTCAAAATTCACTATTTTTTTTTATCCTTTCTTTTAAGTTTAAGAGTAACACATTTTCACTTTTCACAGGGTGGGAGGGAAAACGAGGAAACATAGGTAGCATATGTATTTTTCCTTCTTTTATGGTTTGTCTCTATAGAGTTGATTTTACTAGGTGTACACTATATGCATCTCAAAATTTCTCTTTGGGAAATCCTATTTTTATTCTTTCTAAGAAAAACTCTCTGGGAATCCCAATGGATGTTTCCCCACATTCATGGATGGGGAATCCCAATGGATGTTTCCCCGCATTCATGGATGGCATCCCTGGTAAACCCATTAGCATTGACTAGTGCACCTCACCCAAGGGATTTTAAACAGGGCACCCGCTAGCACAGAACTAGCCAAACACCCAGTAATATTAATGACATTCAATTGGGCTAACCCCTTGGGCTCAATAAATCATAATCAACTACATTATTTTCCATATTAACATATTGATCCTATTTAACATTTTGTTAGAGTAACCATAACAATCCAAGCTTGTTCCTATTTTTATTTTGGTTTTTAATTCCTTCTTTGGTGTGGTGACAACTTTATATGACTGTATAGATGTTTATTTTTGTCAGAGTATATGTTGAAAAGTAGACGCTCTCTTACATTCTACCTTGTCTGTTATGTATTGATGGAGTTCAGTTTCATTAGTTGTGACCAAATAATTGTGTCAGGCATGTATACAAGGATTCTTGTATCACTATTTATAAACTGAACATTGTCCTTAAACAAGCAAAGTAGATCCTTAATGATAAATGTTTGTATCTCAGGGAACTTCAAATCCTAATAAATGAGGTGAAATTTAAGTGTTTCCAGAATCCAAATCTCAGGTTTTGTGAATTCACTCATATATGGTCCTGGAAAAGCGAAGTGAAATTTAATTATTTCCAAATCTTAAGTTTTGTGAATTCACTCATATTTGGTGCTGGAATCTTTTGAGGAAACGAGAAGAATTTCTTTTATTTGCATTCAAAATTTCCAAAAATAACACTAAATTTCGCCCTGACTGAAATTCTCCCTGAAATGGCTTTGGGATTGAAAATTTTGTAAATATTTTTAGGGAAACAACCCAAAATACTTTTTCCAGATTAGAGTTTTATAACACTAGGTACTAAAACAGTCTTCTATTTTCTGCTGCAAATGTCTGATAGAGTCTTCCCATAAAAAAATTAGGTAGATGCGCTGGACGGACTAAATAATTTTCAATGAATAATCACTTAACATAAATGATATATTAGGTTGCATAAATATATAACATAGAAGCATGAAATGAAGAAGAAATCTCAACGAGATTGACATATTCTTAATTGAGTTGAATGAGGCCAGGAATAACTTTGACTAGAGGGTGTTGAAAATGGCATTATTTTGTTATGGTTGGATAGACTTAGAACTAAAAATCAGTAGTTTTCTTGCTTGCATAACTTGGGAAGATTTTTGTATCTCAAGTTTCGACCTTATTGAATAGTATGATTTATGCCTTGTGATGTTGAGATATGTTGTGATACCACTTGCTAGTAACCTAAGCACTTTGGATGAAAATTTAGTTGTGAATTTTACTTGTAAAAGATATAAGTGAAAATATAGATTAATTGTCACTTGTGTAGAATTTCCTTGAAATTCTGCTACTGCTTGAATGAATAAATCCGAAACTAATTGTTGCATGAAGACAAAAATTATCTCTACCAATTTGTAATGGAATAGAACAGAAATAAAACACAGTCACATTATAGCAAAAAAACAAAATTTTCTAGGGAACCCAACTAGGAAAATCCTCTGCTAGCTTATTGCTTATTGCTTACATATTCTTTTTCATAAGCATTAGGGTTGTTGTTCGTCAAATCATAGTAGCTAGAAAGTGTCTCTTTGATTTCAGAAGGAAGATCATGATCAACTTCATCCGAGAATCCCCTAGAAGGATCATCAGTAGAAGGAAGAAAGGTCTTTTTTTTATTTTATTTCATCACATGCATCCATCGTAATCACTTATTTGTCTTCATTTCTTTCACAACCATTTTCAATGTTAGATGCAAAAGGTAATTTAGTATGATATAATACTTAGGTAACCAACCTCAGACATATTGTTGGTTAATTTATGTTGTTTGAAGTTTATTGAGTTTGAGTTTTATCATGAAACTACTAGAAGCGTACTAGAATGGGTGAGTTGATTATCTTGATAAGAATGTTATGGTTTGATCTAGTTCTTGAAGGGAACTTATAGTTGATGGTCAAAATTTCACATTCCTTTCATTTTTTTTATCTTCACATATAACAAATATCTTTATGTTATATCCTCTAGCTAGATATATACAGTAACTGCCACTCAGAAGTTGGATGCCATCATTTTGGAGCTTGAGCTTACTCAACTTACCTTTGTTTGAGTTGAAAATGTCATTAGATCTCATTATATCGTCTATCGCAGAGCATGAATCCAATTTACCTTTGTTTCAGTTAAAAATGTAATTAGATCTTGCTATGTCATCTTTTGTAGAGAATGAATCCAATTTCTCATAGTCCATTTGCTTGAGGTATAACAAAGCTACTTTAATTCATTAAACTTACTTTTCATATTCTATTTGTTGATTGTCATTTTGCAAGCCACATCTGCATTGGAAAAGGGGCATATTTAATGAAGTGTGGAAGGAGAGGGAAGTTTCAGTTGTGTCCTTTCAAACTTTCTAAGGTATGTAATAAAATTTTAAAAAAATTCTCCATAGAATGTTGTGCTTTAACTTTTTCTTTTGATAATGGATTATTTATGTGATCTCGGCTCTCTTACACACAATGAGAGTCCAGACATACATGGCTTTTTGGGATATGTGGACAATGGAAAAATTTACGCTAACCATTTATCTAGAAATTTACACTGTAGAATATCAAGCATTTACAGTTGAATATTTCCATGCCACTAAATTAGAGTTGAAGAGTCGGACTCCTATTTCTTAGGCATATAACTCACTTTTAAATCAATTTATTGCTAACTCTGTATAGATCTTCCATGGGAGGGTAAAGAGTGATCACTACCATTGCTTAATCTTTTTGCAAACCAAGTAAAGATTCCATATGTATATAAATTAGTGGCTCCTTGGAGAATCCCAAGAGTGGCGCTATTGTAGCAACAAGAAATTCGTTTATTTTGAGTTCTTTATTAGTGCATTGATAGTATATTGTTTATTCCATACAATAACTCAATAGTGTATGATCAAATTATAGTTAAGCCTATCATAATATTTTGACTTACCCTCTTTTAGAGGGAAACTAGAGTGTGTGTCAAGCTTGCACATCATAATTGTATCATGCAAAGTTTACCTAGGACAAGTTTTGTGGATCTAAGCAACAAGATACTTGTTGGAATTCAAGAGGAAACAATACTACAAAGTGAGAAAGAGGTTTCACAGTTAACCTGGATTTCATATTATGGTTGGAGCCAGTTTGTTGGCAAGATGTTGGATACCCCAACTTCCTTTTTATGACTGAGTGCAATATTGAATCCTTCGACATATTCCTCACTCAATTGTCATTAAGTGATGGGTTTTCTCAGAAGTGTTGCACACCTATAAACTTTGCTAGAGTTGTTCTTGAGTCTTCGAAGGTGGTTAGATTTTCAAAACACACACGTACAAGAAGAGGAGAAATAATATACCCAGCTAATTTGAAGTTATCTACCTATGAATAGGGTGTTCCCATTCATAAACCTGACGACTCACTCTACTTCTTTCTAGTAAACAAATTTGGGACTTGCCATGAATCGTGAGACAATTCGAACCCCATAACTATAAATTTCTTATTTAAATCTATACCCAATAGATTAGAATCTGCACAAGAAGAACTCCATTCTTGTTTCGAAAGAACCTAGAATCAACTTGTACCATGTTATTTAATCTTTAATGTATTTATTTGCATCCTTGGTCTATGACATATAGATGTAATAGGCTACCTTGCATTTTCTATACTAATACTCCTAAAAAATAATAAAGTATGCCAAAATCTATCATTTCAAATAATCTATGTAGCTCACCTTTTGGTTTTTCAATTATCGAAGTTGTTACCTATATTGATGAGAACTTCTACAATAGATACCACGGTGACAATATATGTTATAGTTTTATCTGTGTTTCTTTGAAGGTGTTTCTCCTTCAGTAGAGTAGCAATACACTGTAGTTTCCATTTAGAGGAAAAGTGTACCCAGTAGCAACCTTGGCCTGTGTGCAGATGGGTTGAATGCACATTAGACTATATATGTTGTTTTGAAGGTGTTTCTCCTTCAGCAATACTTCATCTTAGTAGATACTTTCGGTCTGCACCTTTAGTAGATGCATGCAGCCTTGGGATACATGTTGTAGATTATAGTTTTCCTATGAGGTTGTAGCAGTGATGAAAGAAGTGCATCGATGATAGGCATATTTAGTATGCTTTTATAGTTTGACTTAGATGCTCACTTTTCTTAATTTAGGTGTGTTTCTTAGTTCTTGTTTATGCACATATTTATCTTTAAGAAAAGTGCACAGTAGAGAAGGGTTCTATATTTTGAGCAGGGGAAACACTTCTAGGTAGTAGGTACTCTATTCTAGGAAACTTTTGCCATGCAGGTTAGGTGCTTTATCCGAGAATCCCAAGAGGCACCATTGTAGCAATAAGAAATTTGTTTATTTTGAGTTATTCATTAGTGCATTGATGGTATATTGTTTATTCCATGCAATACCTCAATATTGTATACAACCATATTTAGTATGCTTTTATAGTTTGACTTAGATGCTCACTTTTCTTAATTTAGGTGTTTTCCTTAGTTCTATTTTATGCACAGATATATCTTTAAGAAAAGTGCACCATAGAGAAGGGTTCTATATTTTGAGTAGGGGACACACTTCTAGGTAGGAGGTACTCTATTCTAGGAAGATTTTTCCATGCAGGTTAGGTTCTTTATCCGAGAATCCCAAGAGGTGCTATTGTAGAAATAAGAAATTCATTTATTTTGAGTTCTTCATTAGTGCATTGATAGTATATTGTTTATTCCATGCAATACCTCAATATTGTATGATCAAATTACAGTTAAGATTGTCATAATATTTTGACTTACCCTCTTTTAGAGGGAAACTAGAGTGTGTGTCAAGCTTGCACATCACAATTGTATCATGCAGAGTTTACTTGGCATGAGTTTTGTGGATCTAAGTAGCCAGATACCTGTTGGAATTCAAGAGGGAACAATACTACAAAGTGGGAAAGAGGTTTCGCAGTTAACCTGCCTTTCACATTATGGTTGGAGTCGGTTTGTTGGCAAGATGCTTGATACCCCAACTTCCTTTTTATGACTGAGTGCAAGATTGAATCCTTCGACATATTCCTCGCTCAATTGTCATTAAGTGATGGGTTTTCTCAAAAGTGCTTCACATCTATAAACTTTACCAAAGTTGTTATTGAGTCTTTGGATGTGGTTGTCTTTTCAAAGCACACACGTACAAGAAGACGAGAAATAATATGCCCGACTAATCTCAAGTTATCTTCCTACGAATAGGGTGTTCCCTTCCATAAACTTGACGACTCGCTCTAATTCTTTATAGTGAACAAATTTGGGACTTTTCATGAATTGTGAGACAATTTCAACCCCATAACTATCAGTTTCTTTTTTAAAGTTATACCCACTAGATTAGAACCCACACAAGGAGAATTCCATTCCTGTTTCAAAATAACCTGCAATTGACTTATACCATGCTATTTAATATTTTATGTATTCCTTCGCATCCTTGGCCTGTGACATAAATACGCAACGAGTTACCTTGCATTTTCTATACTAACACTCCTAAACAATAATAAAGTATGCCAAAATCTGTCATTTCAAGTGGTCTATGCATCTCACCTTTTGGTTTTTCAATTATCGAAGTTTTTACCTATATTAATGAGATCATCGACAACCGAGGCCATAGTGACAATATCTATTAGAGTTTTATCCATGTTGCACTAAAGGTGTTTTTCCTTCAGCAACACTACAATACATTGTAGTTTCCATTCAATGGAGAAGTGTACCCAGTAGTAGCCTTGGCCTGTGTGCAAATGGGTTGAATTCACAATAGACTTTATCTATTGTTTTGAAGGTGTTTCTCCTTCAATAGTACTTCATCTCAGCAAATCCTTTCAATCTACACCTTCAAAAAATGCATACAGCCTTGGGGTACATGCTATAGATTCCAATTTTGTTGTGAGGGTATAGAAACGATGAAAGATCACATCGATTTTAGGCATCTTATTGTTGTTGTATGAAAGCATGCTTGTCTAGTGTTTCCCAAACTTATATAGAGCCTTATTTTTTATACTTTTATAGTTTGACTTAATTGCTCACTTTTCTTAATTTGGTGTTTTTCTTAGTACTTTTATGCACAGATTTATCTTTAAGAAAAGTGCATAATAGAGAAGGGTTCTATATATTGAGCAGGGGACACTCTTCTAGGTAGGAGGTAATCTATTCTAGGGAACTTTTGTCATGCATGCTAGGTGATTTATCCTAGACAGAGTTCCAATTCCTTACCTCCTTGACAATGTCCCTGCCAGACAAGACACCGATGGATAGAGTTCCAAGTCCCTAAATTTTCCAAAAACTCACCCGACCCTAGCTATCTAGCCTAAAATCCTTTACATTCTAGTCATCTCTTGGTTGTGATTTCATAGAGAGAGCCCTCTCTAGTTTGGTAGGGCTAGCTACCAAACTAAAAGCTTGGTTTGTGGTTACCTCCGTCGATCTCTTCATCAGCCTGGGACATTATGGAGGATAACAGATGCATGAAAACTAGGGAGTTACAAGGTGTTCTAGTGAATGTAAGGTTCCCAAGTCATGGAAAAATGCAATGCTAGTTGCGAGGTCATGACTGCCAAGGTGTGTTAGGGAATGCTAGGGCATGCTAAGATGTGACAGATAGTACAAAGATATGTCAAACAAGCTAAGATGTGCCAAGTGCTAACGCATGCTAAGATGTACAAGGGTTCCAAGTCCCTGCCTCCTCTTCTTCCATTAGATATCCATTTATGACATTTCCTTTGCAATATTTGGTGCATTTGATAGTTATAGGTCATTTATAGGTTATAAATGTCTTCAGAGTTTCACTTCTAATTAAGTATTCAACTGAACATATTGATTATCTTATACATAACTATTTTTCCCTCCACCCAATTTTCATAACTTCAATAACCATTAGGTAGGGACCTACATCTTCAATGTTGGTTTGCTTGTTTAATAAAATATTTTTGAGACTTTAATTTATTGAAGTTGTAGAATTTAAAATTTATGAAGTTTCAAGGTCTAATTTAAAAAAATATAATTCTTTAAAGGGTGCTAGCTCAATGGAATAACACCTTTTTTACAAGCAGGAGGTTGGTGGTTCGATTCCATCATGCCCTGACATCCATATGGAATGGCGACGATCAATTTTTGGTGACGGAGAATCTTTTGACCATCACCAATGAGATTTGGTGACATTTTTAGACCCTCACCAAGAATATGAAATGGTGATGGTTAACGAACGCCACCATTTATACCCATCAATAGTGACGACCCTCAAAGGTCTGTGACCATAAATCATTGTTGTTGATATGAAATGGTGACAGTCGTTGTCTGTCATTATTCGTGATGGACATTGAATGTCACCACAACACCTATACTTCTAGCAATGCGGCTTTTGGTGATGGTCAATGAACATCACCATATATATGCACCAATAGTGACGACCATTAAAGATCCATCACAATAAATCATTATTGTTCATATGAAATGGTGACGGTCACTATCCATCATTATACTCAATATTCGTGATGGACCTTGAATGTCACCATAACACCTATACTTTTGGCAATGCCACCTTTGGTGACATTCAATTTTTGGTGAGCGAGGCTATGGTCCGTCACCATTGTTCATATGCAATGGTGACGGTCACTATCTGTCATTATAAATCATTATTGGTGACAAACTTCGAATGGCACTACAACACCTATACTTTTGGCGATGCCACCTTTAGTGACATTCAATTTTTGGTGACGGAGGTTATGGTCCATCACCATTGCTCATATGAAATGGTGATAGTCATTATCCGTCATTATAAATCATTATTGGTGATGAACTTTGTATGCCACTACAAAACCTATACTTTTGGCGACGCCACCTTTGGTGACGTTCAATTTTTGGTGATGAATGCTCTTTTGACTGTCACCAATGAGTTTATGGTGACATTTTTTGCCCCTCACCAATGTCCTTTTTTCTTGTAGTGAATGAAAAACTTGCAGAAATATTTAATAAACCACTTGCTAGAGAGCCCTTTGTGTATATTTGGCAATAGATAGGAGTTGTGACTCCTCCTCCAAAATGACTTGATTATAATGTGTGTTGGTAGCTGCTCAACATGTGGGATCAATTGAAGAGTAGGTTGCAGTGGTCTAGGGGAGCTTTTCAGGGAATTTTTTGTTATTGATGCCAAAGGGGGAGAATATTAGCTCAAGAGAAGAAGATTATTGGTGCTCAGGAGAAGAACAATGATGTAGAAGAAGACCGTGCCTTGTTTCAGGGGATCTTACAGTGTTTCCATCAATGCCAAAGGGTGAGATTGTTTGAAATGTGTTGTCATTGATATCAAAGGAAATCATTGCTGGAAAAGTTATGGTGAAGAATTTTTGGAGCCAGTTTTGGAGCATCAAAACATCTCAGATGTAGGTGTAAGACCACCCAAATGGATAGAGCTTTGAAGGAGCTTTCCAATAGTGTATGGAAGTCCTGAAAATGCCTCCTAGATTAAAATATAGAGCCAGCCAAATTTTGGTGACCCTAAGGTCTCCATAGCAGAGTTAAAGGTGGTTAGTGAGCTTTTATCATGCAACCCAAATTGGCATAAAGTCCAAGCTTAGCGGAAATTCTGGCAAAGCCTCTAAGTGAGGGCACATGGCAGACGTGGTAGCAGTGGATTGGGTCGAAGGAGCCCACTTGATAATTTAGCCCAACAGTGTTACCCAGATAATATAGTTATGGCGCACAGAGTGAAAGCATCATGAAATAAATGTCGGGACACAGAGGCAGAGTGACAACCAATAGGAGAACAATGAGGGCTCTGGGCATACCCTACATTATACATTATCCCACAAGGCTCATCCTGGATGTTACAGTTGCGGCACAAAGTGTAAAGCGTTAAGATGCATTGAATGGGTGGAGCCCACCCAATACTAGTAGCCCAAAAGTTTTGTTAGGGCACACATGGCTAAGCATCAGGATTTGTGGTAGCTTTCCAGGGGCACTGAAGTCAGTCCGTTAGATGGGCTCTGTGGTCTTGGAAGTGGTTTTCCCACATATTTGATTGTGCAACTCAACGACAGAGAGATACTCTAGGTGCACTCCTCCCAAAACCACAATTTGCTAAGGAATGGTGTTAGATATGGTTCTTGAATATGATGGTTTTATGTTTAACAATGGAGGTTGGTTGCAAAACAAGGTCTCAGGGATCCTTTCTCTCTCCTCCAACATGATACGTAGAAACATTTGATTGGCTCACGAGGATGAGAGTGGCAGATGACATCAACATGACGTGGCTATATGGGGGACACATGACAGGTAGATTCAAGGTTTTTAGATACCTAAAGGGTCCATTTTTGGGTGACACATGTCACCACTTGGAAGGCACCACATGGCTCAAGTGACATCAACATGACATCATCCCACTAGTAGGACCCCGAAGGATTTGAAGTGGCACACAAAGGAAAGTAGCACGATGATTGGGAATCAGGATAATGTGGTAATGTTAGAAACAACTCAGCCCAAAGATCATTCCTATTAGCTCTTGCTATAGCAGGTGGACCCCACAGTACAAATCAGCCTGGAGGAATTTTAAAGGCACACAAAGAAATATCCAGGAGGAGATTGTTGGGACATGGTGGCATGTTGACATTGCGACAACCAATCAAGATAGGTTCCAAGAGGAACCCACAAGACACCTAATCGCATAAGGCTCAACCCGATGAGATTGTTAAATAGAAATAGCGCCGACATCGGGTAGAGTGTGTTGGGAAATGAAGGCTCAAAAGTCAACAATGATGGCTAATAAAAAGAGCGACGGGCAGTCGCTAGCAGGAAAACTCATCCCTGTGGATAGACCCTGGTGGGTGAATAAAGGCACAAATACATAAAGCATCGGGATATTGGAGTTCTGGGCTAAGAGCCTAGACACAAGTCTAGTTTGTTTCACATAGAAATGAGACCTGGGGCATAGAGAAAAGAGTCACGGAGGCTCTTGGAATAACTAAGCACCTAAAGGTTTGAGCCAGTGGTCACAACACCTTGTCCTATGGTGAAGAAAAAAAAGGTAAACGTGCCAACAAAAGGAGTTAATGGTCGAAGTTGGCAAATTTGGAAACACTATCAATGGAATGCCTTTAGGCTTTGGATGGATGAGTTGAAAGTTGTGACTTGCGAACTTGAGTCAATACAATTGTCGAGAGCTCTGTTTCAAGGTAGCAATGACCATGACGTGCAGGGGTAATTTAATGGAACCTATTATGTAATAGAGTTAGCCATCCCTGAGCTTCATTACAGTTATGCTGAATTAAATGAAAAGATGGTGTGGTGTAGTGTTCTCCTCTAGTCCTATGAGCCTTAAAGAGTAATGAAGGAGAGCCATGTTATGAGTACAAACACATATTAATGGAGGATCTCTTTGATTCTGCAGGTTGACTAAGATATAACTCTTAGTATTAAAAACACTAACATGCCCATTCTTAGATTTAATTCGGTTGCAGTGGCTGATTAGTAGTACAAAACAAAGAGATAACATTGTTCATGCATAGTCTCACTAATAATTAATTCTCATTATGGGAGAAACACATAGGTGCCCATCATTATATTTATTGTAGTTGTAATGGTTAGGTAATTTAATGTAACAATGACGTGGAGAGCCATGAGTATGCTCTTGGGAAGAATTAGAATGATTGCATAGAAAACATCGATTATTGCATAATAGTGAAATAAAACCAAGGATTGCAATGGAGTAATTTGGGGGTGATTGTAGAATTTGTGTGTGCTAAAGTGTTCAACGTTGTGAATGTGCAAGTGTGTAACAAAGATATAGTGATCAGAGCTAGTTGAACAACAGGGAGCACGGTTCAAAGGAAGAACTGTAGAGCTTAGATCAGATTTATATTTCTGTGTAAATGTATTAGCCTCTATTTTCCAATTTGAAAATTGTATGAAAAGTAGAACATGGCTAGAGCAGGTAGTGGCCTGCATTCAAAAGAGGTTGGTGCCTCTAGGATACTTAGGGCTTGCTAACTGAAGGGTGTTGGTGCCTATTGTCAGAGGTTGCTCACAAATAAACTGATGTAATTGAGTAGGTGCTTAATTTACAATACTCCCTTTTTATCATCATAATCACTCAATGGATGATAATGATACACACTAATTAATTCTTAACAAATTAACTGACTCTAACCATTATGGCTTTGGACACATAATGAAAAAGACTCCACAACAATGGTCTTAAATTGTTATCTTTTGACAAAAAATATAGTAACAAGCACATAACGTCATCAAAAACACATTGGAATGATCAATAATGACAAACATTTTTTGACCCTCACCAAAAGTAACCAAAAAGGTTATTAGTGAGGGTCAATAAAAGATCATCACTAGAAGTGTCACCAAAGAGAGAATTAGTGATGAGCCTTTAATGCCCCTCACCAAAAGTGTCATTGAAAATGGCTTTGGTGACAAACCTTAAAGGACAATCACTATATACACTTACAACAACATTTTTTTAAGCACTGTCACCATATGCGACATTGGTGATGGACCTTAAAGGTCCGTCACAGGCATGACCCTCACCAATGACCTTTTTTGTTATAGTGAGCGTTGATATATGACTGTATGGATATGCTGACGTTGATTATTGATGAGATGAGCACATATGAGTGCTACCTTAGTATAATATCTGCCATGATGAGAGGTATGTAACACAATCGAGGTTGAGTATGATGTTGCTAGCATGACTAGATATGAGCAGGATGAAGAATCTCCTTAGAGATTTGTCTGGGCATAATCTAGATATGACATGGATACATACGATAATAAAAAGTGGGATCTGATTAGCAGAGAATCCCATATATATATAGTTGGGACCGCGATACTCTCATATATTGAGACAGTGCAGTTGTACGAGACAAGCTTAGGCTTGTGGTTGGCACCTCCTTGAGAGGGAGGATGATTATGGTATCCTTTTGTGATTTATATGATTATTTATGCTCTAACATGATAGTTTATTTGATGTCCTATCTAAACATGAGAGAACTACTACTGATAGATGATGATTACTTGATAAAAGTGCAATGATATGAGTATGATGAGTGCAACACTAATTGAGGACACCGATCCAAGATCTTCCTCCCTCGTCTGAGCTCCCAGGGTATGGAATTGAGATAGAGGGCTTTTGGGGTTCAGGTAAATCTGGAAAACATGGCGTTACCCCTATTTGTTACCCATAGGGTTAGAGTAGTAGCTCACCCTATATTGGTCATTGCAGAGTATGCCCCAGTTGTCATCATACCCACAAGCTAAGCTTGTTGGGATTATCCCTCTCTGTCTGGCCAATGGTTGAGGAGGCTTGGAGGCATGAGATCCTCACCTTTGGTAAGTTGGGTATCTCCCAAGCTAGGATTATGATGCAGGTGTTCTACCACTTGAATATTTACGGTCATTGATGGGAAGATCAATAAGAAATAAGATGGGTTGAGTAGTAGCTCCCCTATATCACCTATTGCTCGATATGGGGCTGTAGTAGTAGATGCCCCATGAGATTATGGGTTGTGTAGTAGCTCCCCAATGTGGTTCTAGGTTGAGATGTGCTTCCTAATTATATGCTCTTTCATGATGATGCAAGTCATAGATCTGACTCCTCGCCGATAATTCCGGGTAGTAGCCCGATGGTATTTCCGGGTAGTAGCCCGATGACATTTCTAGGTAGTTTCTTAATGACATATTTCCAGGTAGTATCTTGTTGACATATTTTTGGGTAGTATCTCATTGACAGATATTCTGGGTAGTATCCTGTCCACTTGATATTCTGGGTAGGATCCCGTTGACATATATTCTGGGTAATAGCCTGTCGACTAATATTCCGGGCAGTAATCCGCTAACAAATATTCAAGTAGTAGCCCGCTGATAGAGATTTTGGGTTGTAGCTCGATGAATAAAGGGTGGTAGCTTAAGCTCCCCTTCGATGGAAAATTCTTCTTCTTCTATATTCGAGAATATTCAAGATATGAGCAGGAAAAGTAGGAATTTATAGGGTAAGTTCCTCAGACGGAACACCAAAGGACACCGCTCACAAACAGATCACAGATCAATACACCAGTATTTTTGACGTGGTTAAAACCCTCAAAGAGGGAAACAGTCTGTTTAGTCAATTTATTGTTATCTAAATTGCTAGTATTAATTGTCAACCCGGGGCTCGTACGCTGATGAAGTGAGGGTGTACTATATGTACTTAAGTAACTTTCTTAGAGCTTTTGTTGTTTTAGGGGGGTTGTTTATGATTGACTTATCTTCCTAAAATGGAATGATGATTATAGACAAATGAGTGCAAGTGTGTGAAAGTGATTTCTATATGAGTGAAAGTGTGTGTGATGGTGGTTTCTAATTGCTTTCTGAACTTGTAAGAGAAAAGAACTTAAATCAAAATGACTTGAAAGTAAATGACCACAATCTAATGGCATTAGTCTCTATCCATACTGCTGTAAATAAAAGAAATAAGAAAATCACTTCAAGGATTGATATTAATGATAATCTCCTTCTAACTTTCTGTTTCTACTGCGTATTTGCATAAAACACGATGAGAAGGGAGCTGAAAACAAATCCAAGAATTGATAAAAATTCTAATCTACTTTAATTGACAAATTGTAACACTACTAGACCTTTTCCAACATACTGCTCCTACATGTGTGATTATGTGTAAGCAAGTGGAAAAAGTGTTAGTAGCACAAGCCAAATCTACTCAAATACAAGCTGCAATTAATCAATATTCTGTTCTCTTGAAAGATAAGCTATTCATGATAAAGAGAGCATAAACTAGTTAGCATCCAACTTGTAAAACTATGCTAAAGCTAATCTAGAGAGTAAAGAGGGCAGCACTATGAATAAGACAACTGCAACTACCATTAGATATTAAAGCAAATACAACACACAATCCCGGGAGAAAATAAAATGCAATAATTCAAACTGTACAAGGCAGGGGCCCCCTTCTACCTATAAAATCAAAGCATAATTAAAATTGCATGAATGAAAAAAAAAAGCAATATTTACAAAATGAAATCTAATCTACTTACATCCTAATGTGCTCCATGACATCTACTTCACATCTCCTTCCATGTTCAGAACATCAAAGCTTTATTCAATTTCTTCAAAAGTGCAAAGTACAAAAGCTTTCAAAAGCCATGAGACTAACAAGCTAAAGGAAAGACTAAAGAGAGGCTAAAAAGAGACTCTCATAAGCTAAGCTTAAGAACTCCCTAATGAAGGAGAGAGATCTCCTATTTATACAAAAAGATGAGAGCCATCTCATTAATGATAATCCATGAATCTCTCCCTCTACCTCTAGAGTCCTAATCAAAATAGGAACTGATAAGACACATGTCCTTTTAGAGTTACAATACAATTAGGAGATGTGACACATATCCTCATGATCCCATGATTCTTTCCACTCAAATTCGAATTTGGCCTTAGAGTGCCACATAAGGGTCTTCTAGAAGCCTCCTTTCAACCTACACATGTCAACAATCTCAACCCATTGGTTAGGTATAAGCATATGTACATTATTTTCTAATTTTAACAACAAATTCACTTAAAAGGCTTAGAATTAATAAAGATTGGAAAAACATAAATGTGGCCCAATGATAATGAAAGTGGGATGAATGTGGTGACATAGTAGTGAAATGGAGGTGATATAATGGACATAATAGTGAAAGTGTAATGGAAATGAATGACATTTTCAAGACTCAACATACCCCCAACTGAAGCTATTGCATGTCCTCATGCAATATATATTACATTAACTCTTTTGGTCCTTGAGCTTTGGCTTAACTTTGCATGATATCATTTGATAACTTCATATTTT